>JANAVB010040176.1:45000-127300 GCA_029216955.1 Iris pallida | reverse complement strand
AAATCCCCACTCTGCGTTGCCCTCACTTGTCGATTGACGACAGATGATAATTACCATCGCCGACTACAATAGTTGGAGGCCTTAGATGAGCAGTGCCTGTTAGCTCAACAACGAATCGAGCTGTATCAAGCATGTATCTCGGGAGCCTTCAAAAAGAAGTTAACTCAAATATCCAAGTGGACGATTTCGTTCTGGCAGTTCGAAGGCCGATGTTATGACTCACAAAACCGTCAGCAATTGCAGCCAAAGTGGGAAGGCCCATTTGTCATCGAGGCTGTATTCTTCAATGGTGCTTACTGTCTCGCAAACCAAAATGGAGACTTGCTCATGTTGCCCGTCAACGTCAAGTTCTTGAAGAAATATTATGTCTAAACGACATCCCCCAAATCAACCCAGACTGTTAAGTAATGTGCCCCTAGGCACCGCTGAACTTACACTCTGGTCGTCCCAATAAATCTATAATTACATCTTCTGGGTATTAAGTCATGTATGATCATACCTCTGAACTTCCTTCCTAAAAATGCATCTTCCTCATGATCTAAGGGCCCGCACTTCCAGTGCATAACAGGGTAATAGATCCACAAATTTCCCGAAACAACCACGTCGATGTCACATCTGAGTTGTTTACTTCCATCAAAACAAACCATCCCTAACGTAGAACTTCCACGTCCATATTACCTCTGAGTTGTTCTATGTACCCTTCATGGTGTCCACTCCTACCACGTCCTCATTACCTCTGAGTAGGAAGACTCCATTGAAGAAACCTTCATATTTACCACATCCTCGTTACCTCTGAGTAAGTATGTGGGTTTTCTCTCGACTTATTATCCATACCCAAAACCAGGGTAGGCCAAGGATAATAGGCCCACAAATGTCCACAGTTGACCACAAATGTCCACAGTTGACCACAAATGTCCATAGTTGACAATAAAATATTCGTTTGACCACAAATGATGTACTAAGTTTTCTAGTACAAATGCCTCTTTTCTCACAATCTCATGCCTCAGGAACGCAGCTGTTCCACGGCATTCTTTCGCTTGATACCAAAAACTTCCATATCCACCTTACCGTGGAGTTGTTCTAGGTATCCCTATCAAACTTATTATCCGTACCTAAAACCAAGGTATGCCAAGGGTAATAGGTCCACAGAAAAGCCCCCAGTGGGACAAACACATAATACAGTCCAAGCACAACAGATAAAGGATAAGGCAAGCAAAGTCATTTTTCAAATCAAATCAAAGTACTACATTTTTGGGACCACGTTCCTGCCAAAAAAAGATGAAGAACAAAAAGAGAGAAAAAAAGAAAAAGCCGACTATGGTTCGACGATACATAACTCTCTGAGATGGTCCCTCAGTACGGCCGTCGACCGCTCAAACTGTCGCTTGGCTCGGCGCTCGGCCTCCTCAGTTAACCGCTCCGTATCCTCCAGATGTGCGTGAGCCTGCCAGCCATCTTCAAGCTTCTTTAGAACACGCTCTAAGTCAGCAGAAGCACGGGTGACTTTGTCGGCCTCCTGAACAATTAGCTCCTTACCCGTGCGGGAGGCTTCGAGCTCAGATTCTAAGAAGGCCAATTTCCTTTGGAGCTCGAGGATCTGCTCCTTCGTGTCGATTATCCGCGAGAGGCTGCCGCCCTCCGAGCAATGCAATCCTCTCTCCGATGGCTCAGCTGATCATACTGTAAAGACAGATCATGGAGGTCCTTCATTATAGTAGGCTTGGACGTATCTCGTGCGGCCTTTACATTCTCCATAACAGTTATAAGGAAGGCACGCTCCTGATCTACTGTCGAAGATAGGTCAACTTGCCATAGTACATGGTACTGGACCACAAGCTGATCCGCCTCTAGAAACTTGGGCTCCAGTAGTTCAACCATCCCTGCAACACCGGAAGGGTTCTAAGGATTTCAATCTTGCCCCGGGCGCATTGACGGGCCAAGGCAAAAGTGGTCCCCCTCTCCACCGCAGCCTCAACTCCTCGTCTCAGGTGACGATAAAACTGTCAACTACATCCTTTGACGATTCATCAAGAACTTTCGAAGAAGACGGCGTCAAAGGAATGGTAGCCGACATGGTCGAAGAAGATGCACCGAAACTTGCTACTCCTGCCACAAGGAAAACAAGCTTCGAGCAAAAGGACGCTTGAATAGCGACCAATTCCTCCTCGGTAGCTCGAAAGATTTGGAGACTCGGCAAGGTAGAAAGGTTACCCTCCAGAGCCATATGAACAGAGGAAGGCACATGGACCATTTCTTCCTGCTCGCCGACCGTTCCGCCGCTTGCTCTCCTGAACTTGATCTAGTAGGAGGCCCCTCAATGTAAGCTGGAGGGGAAGAAGGCACACTCTATTCCGACAGATCCCCTCTGGCTAACTCTCCTCCGATAATATCCATCGTTGGTAGTGGAGGAGCAGGACCTGTATGTCCAAAGCGACCATCAATCGGCTTAACCCGAAGGATGTGATGATAGAGCAGATAAACCTTCTCACTAGTCAAGACTTGGCTTATCTTACCAGGAGGAAGTCACTGAAGCTGAGGTTCGCTCACAGCCGTCGTAGCCTCTTCACCAGCCGACATCCAAGCCAAATTAAGCTGGTTCTTCTGCCCCCCGCCCGGAAGGAGATATAACTGGATCAACGTCACCCAACTGAAGTTTGGCAGCCTTGGGAATAGGTTCAGCAGAGCCCACGTCGTCGTGGTTGAGACCTCAGCAACGGGAGGAACCTCAGCCGTCATCGGAAGAACCCCGGCAGAAACGATCTCGGCACACATGTCATTAATCAAAGTATAAAACCCACAAATTTAGAATTTTATTTTTTTAAATTATAAATGTATTGTTAAATAAAAAAATTATGTTTTATTATTTGTGAATTTATGAAAAATTATTTTTAAAAAAATAATTTACAAGGATTTTGTTTGTCATCCAGACCTGAAACCGACTTTAAAACTAAAAACATTCTTAGTTTTAATTACAAATATTTTTTTATCGAATTTCTTAAAAACGATTTGGCCAAAGTTTTTAAAACCCATTTTTAGCATTAGGTCCAAAGCCATTTTTTTTTCTCATTAAAAACCAAGCCTATTCGTTAAAGCCCATTGAAGCCATTAGGATATAACCTATTAGTTTTGAGCCCAAAAGGCCATACCCATACTTCAAACTTTCTATTCATTCTGTGGATGAATGAATGAGTTTTCATTCATTGGTGTTTGCTGTATAGACTTTTCATTCTTTGGTTGGGATGAATGAGCTTTCACTCTTCATTTTCAACCGAAGTCCCTTCGAGTTTCGTAGACCCTACCGTCCGACTCCTCGGCTGCTCTCCCCAGCGACAATGAATGGCCAAGGCCGTTGGCCTTCCTTCCCTGGTAACCTCTTTCCTCCTACATATATAAACCCCATTCTCCATTCTCCATTTCATCTATTTTTTCCCCAAAATAAATCCCGTGCCCTAGTTTCCCGAGCCGGCGTCCTACCCGCGCGGCGCCCAACGCAGCCCTCTCTCGACCGACCAAGCCAATCAGCCGTCGACCACTCCTGGATCCGGCGCCACCCGCAGTCACCCGCAACCCCGCTTGGCGAACTCCTTCGCCGGCGACCCCTGCACCCGTGCCCGACCTCCTGTGGTCCCCGATCTGGCTGCTTTGTGACGATCTGCTGTTCCGCGGCTTTCTTTGTTCCGTGAGTGCTGGACACGTTCCGAGTCTACGGAAATTTGGTTTTTTTCCAATTTTTAGCATCTGAGAGCTCTAGCCGAGCAACCCAGGGTATATTTTATTTTTGTTTCTATTTCCATAGTCTATGATAAAATTGGTCCTCAATCCCGTTACGAGATTCGGTTGGAAGTTCGATTTCGGGAATTCCGAAGTTCTTTGGTATTTTGTGTTGTGACCTTCGAATTTTATTCCGTGAGTTGATTTTCGGTTTTGTGGTTAATTCATAGGGATTTCGGAATTTTTGAATCCTCTCGGGATAGGTTATGTTTTGTTTTGGTTCTCGGAATATCCGATAAGCTTTTAGGATTTTTGGTTTAATAGTTATATTGGATTGTTAGTATGTGGTTCCGTTTTTTCGAATCTGCTTCGAAATAATTCTGTGAGAATATGGATTTTCCCTGGTATGGGATTGTGTTTGGTGTTTGTGGCATTTCCCAGTTTTCGGTTGACCAAAAATAGAGGAAGTGCTGCCGAAATTTCTATAAAATTTAATTATTATTTTAAAATGGTTTTTCGGAAAAGATTGTATTTTTGAAATTTTGGGCGACGACCGTAATTGGTCAATGGGCCCTGGCTAAGTGCAAACGAAACCAGTTTCGCCCACGTTGAGGCATTAGCCTATTTGATGATTGGACCAAAAATCTGAGACCTATTATTTAATTTATTATTAGTTTTGTAGGATTTTAGAGACTAACAATTGTTTTTCTTCTTATTTTAATTTATGTAATAAAGGTCTATAAAAGGGCATAAGCAAAATTGTTTATTCCTACTGTGAGAAGTGTAATAGCTTAGGTTTTATTTTGCTTTCTTTTATTTTCTGGATGATTTTTGTCATGAGAACGTAGTATAAAATGATAATTATTTATTTTTTTAAAAAGAAAAAAATAATAAATGTTTTATCACTTAGCAGTTAAGTTATAATTTTTTTAAATATAAATTCATGTATTTCTCATTAAAAGGAAAACCTTAGTTTTATATTTATATTATAAAATACCATGTTTTTCCAAATAAACCAATAAATACAATTTTCTCGAAATTAAATATAAACTGATGTTTCTTAATTGCAACGCACTAATAATCGCGTTTTTGGTTGTGTTAGCTAAATAAAGACTAAAATTGACTAGGACACAACTAGAGATTGCAACTAGTATATTATCATTGGCAACTTTGGTTTTCTGAGACAAGTTTCCCGAATGTAGGATTTCAAGGAAGAACCTGATTTCCCATCCCGACGTATCGACCCGTCCAGTCCAATCAATTTGGGACAAGCATATTTATGGTAGATTACAATTATTTAATAATTGTTTTAGTGCAAGTTTAAACCCGATACAACACGGAACTCTCTTTGAGAGCATTGACTGTAACTACTGTAACTATTGGGGACTGGGGGAGTAGTGTAGTGGATATGACCACATCCAATTAGTATAACTGAATGTATTAGCTTACCCCTCATACACACGGGGATAAGCCATACCATATCACTAGGATATTACTGTAACAAACCCAATCCGGTCATATTCATTGCCTATTCATATCACACTGTTTTAACTGCTGGAAAACTATTTATATTCAAATTGTTTAAAAATGCAAAATCTATTATTATTTCAATTGTTAAAATATCATGAATTGTACTTTGCTCCCTCCTGACTGGAGACTATATTTTTAGGTCCTATTGAGGATGCAGAGCTACTGATTAGTAGCTACTATGACCCTGAGCTATACCTGCTGTGCTTCCTGAGGATGGCGTACTTGATGATGATGTTGCTTCTCTTTAGTTGCTATTTTCCAGTTTGATAGTTTTGTCTAAAAATAATGTTATTTCAGCTGGTGGTTTTATGTTTGTACTTTGTACTGAACAAGTTTTAATTTATCGAATAATAAAGATTGTGGCAAATTAGATTGAGTTGTTGATTACCTGCATATGAAAGTAATAGCTTACTTTCGCCGTCTCATCAACGGTGCAGGCTGGGCATGATCGATTCGACTCAAGTAATTGGGACCGGGTCGTGACATGTTTTTAGTGGTGGCCCATGCAGGTCTTATCAACAACTTAGGAAAACCTATCTGGACAATTAGAACACTAGAACATTAATTTGTCACAACATAGGACCGTTATATTTATAAATACTTTTGTTTGTTATAGACGGGTAGGCTACCTTGTTTATATTTTATCCTAAACCTACCAGAGAATGGCCACTGACAAGACCAATTATGCTGGCGATGGGGTGTCTTCACCCTATCATACCCCACCTTCTCAACCAAGTCCGGATCCTACACCTCGGCAGCTGACTGACCGTCCCCATAATACAACGGCGGATCCATCATCTTCCAGACGGAGATGCAGCCCCCTGTGGTTTTGCCCACTCCAGCTGCCCCACCGGTGCCTGTGGACCCTACCGACCTCATAGGTCTACTACGAGGAGTGCTAGAAGCCCAGAGAACTCAAGCTGAAGCTCATCGCGAGCAGACGGCGATTATGAAAGAAGGCATGGAGAATGCCATGGTGTGGCCATGGCTGCACTGGAGAGAGGAGAAGCAGCTCAACAGGAACCAAGGCCTGCCAAGATAAACATAAATCTATGGATTAATTATGTAATATTAAGGCCATTTAAATTAATGAGAATCATATTGCCAAGGTGGCGATATTGAGAGTTTCAAGAAGCAGAACCCTCGACCCTTCAAGGGAACCGAGGAAATCGTCTATGCTGATGAATGGCTCGACAGTATGGAGCATCTCCTAAGTGTCGCTCGACTTCCAGAAGACCTCATGGCCTAAGCAGTAGGACTTCAACTGCAAAGTGTAGCAAGCACCTGGTATCGGAATGAACCCCAACTCCAGGACAGGCAGCTTGACTGGGACACTTTCAAGAGGTTGTTCCAGAGGAAGTTCTTCCAACATCAGAGTTGCGGGAGATGGAGAGGCAATTTCAGAACCTGAAGCAAGAAATATGACTGTTGGAGAATATGCGGCAGAATTCGGCCAACTCAGCCATTTTGCCAAGAATTTGGTAGCTGATCCTGATGATCGTGCTGAAAGGTTCAGATATGGCTGAGAGAGGAGATCCGCACCCATGTGATCTCAGGCGGTGCTAAGACTTATGAAAGGAACCTGGAGCGAGCTCAAGATATAGAGAAGAGCCAACCCACTCGCTCAAAGAGGGATTATCCTGGAACTAACAACTTCCAGGGTAATCAGAAGAGGCCCAACAAACAACAAAACAACCGGCCTCCTCACCACCAGCAGTAGAACCAACAGGCGAGGAACAATGATAAGGCACCTCAGAGGCAGATCCCTGTCTGCGACTATTGCAAAAGGCCGGGGCATCAAGCAAATATCTGCAGAAAGAACTAGGACATTGCCTAGTCTGTGGGTCTTCCACCCACCAAGTGAAGGACTGCCCTCGGCGGCCCACCGGACTGGAGCTACTCAGCAGAAAGGTCCTCTGCCCACTCAACAACAACAATTTGGGCAACATCAACAGAAGACTGGACGAGCTTTTGTCCTAGCAGCAGAGGAAAAGAGCCAGAGCAAGAACCTACAGCTGATGTCATCACAGGTTTCATTTATGTGCATTCATATCCTGCCTTAGCTTTATTTGATTCAGGAGCATCACATAGTTTTATATCCATAAAATTCATCTCTGTACACCACATAGTTACGGGCTTTAGCAAGAAGATATGTAGAGTCATGACCGATGGAGGACCCCTACCCATTACTGATACCTGTAACTGCCCTATCACCATATCAGGCCACCAGTTCATAGCACCTTTGCTTGTGATGCCCTTACCCAACTATGATATAGTCCTAGGGATGGACTGGTTGAGTAAGCAGCATGCGCTGATAGACTGTCACAGAGGATGTATAGTTTTCAGCCCACCTGGAGAGCCGGAGTTTGAAATCTCTCGAACTCTGGAGGATATGGAGTGTGTTACCTACACCTCTATCACAGAAGAACCCGGACCTCCCCATCCTATTATAGCAGAATTTATGGATGTTTTCCCTGATAGTCTTCCCGGGTTACCCCCAGACCGAGACATAGAGTTCACCATTGACCTAGTCCCCGGCTCTTTCCCTATTTCTAAGGGATGCTACAGAGTCAACCCGAAGGAGGCCAAGGAGATGAAGAATCATATCAATAACTGAAGGCTCTGGGATTTATCCGAGACGAAGCTTCACCCTGGGGAGCACCTGTCTTGTTTGTACCCAAGAAGGACGGAATTGAGGATGTGCATCGACTACCGGGCACTAAACAATATCACCATCAAGAACAAGTACCCTCTGCCCCGGATCGATGATCTCTTCGATCAACTCAGTGGAGCCAAGGTGTTCTCGAAGATAGACCTCAGATTCGGCTACCATCAGATCAAGGTCAGGAAGGAAGACATTCCCAAGACGGCGTTCAACACCAAGTATGGGCAGTTTGAATTCTTGGTCATGCCGTTTGGACTGACGAATGCTCCTGCTGTGTTCATGAACCTTATGAACAAGGTTTTCCATGAATACTTAGATCAGTTTGTCGTTGTCTTCATCGATGACATTCTGATCTATTCGAAGACTAAAAAGGCATGAGGAGCACCTCAGGAAAGTTCTGGGAACTTTGAGGAAAGAGAAGTTATATGGTAAGCCATCCAAATATGAATTCTTTCTAGACAAGGTGGATTTTCTTGGCCATGTTGTCACAGGGGAAGGAATTTCGGTGGACCCTAAGAAGATAGCTGTTGTTGAGAAGTGGTCTACCCCAAGCTCGGTTGCTGAAATCAGAAGTTTCTTGGGATTGGCTGGCTACTACCGGAAGTTTGTGAAGGATTTTGCCAAGATTGCTGAACCAATGACGAAGCTCACTCGGAAGAATGAAGAGTTCATTTGGATGGAAGCTTGCCAGGCATCGTTTGAGAAACTGAAAAAGAGGCTTACAACAGCACCGATACTTGTGCTACCCGCAGGTACCGGCAGTTTCTCAATCTACAGCGATGCCTCTGGAAAAGGATTGGGTTGCGTTCTTCAATAACATGGGAAAGTGATTGCTTACGCATCTAGGCAATTACGGACTCATGAGAAGAATTATCCCACACATGACCTGTAGCTTGCTGCAGTCATCTTTGCATTGAAGCTATGGAAGCATTATCTATATGGAGAGAGAGTAGAAATATATATAGACCACAAAAGTCTGAAATATGTTTTCACTCAGAAGGAGCTGAACATGAGACAAAGAAGATGGCTGGAACTGATGAAAGATTTTGACATCGACCTGCAGTACCATCCGGATAAGGCTAATGTGGTTGCAGATGCACTTAGTCGATACCCAGTGGCGATGTTCTTGACTAAGGAATGGCACTTGTTGGAGGACATAGAGAAGCTTGGTCTGGAGATTGTACTGCCTGAGGAGAAGATGAAGGAACTGGGGCGAGAAGCTATTGTACCTAGAGCTGACTCAACCATGATGCAATTGCAATTGCATTCAAGTCTGATGGACAAAGTCAAAGAGACACAATTTCAAGACGAGACGCTTTGCAACTCAGAGATGAAGTACTGGCAGAAACACTTGAAGGATTCTCTATCGCCAGTGACGGAGCATTGAAGAATGGTACGAGGCTGTGTGTACCATCCGACGAATTAAGGAATGAGCTAATACAAAAAGCGCACCAGTCGCAGTATTCCATACATCCTGGAGCTAATAAGATGTATCGGGATATGCGTACCATTGTTTGTGGTATGGAATGAAGAAGGATGTATCCAGATTTGTGGCTAGATGCTTGATTTGCCAACAAGTGAAGGCTAGCAGACAGAGACCCGTAGGACTTCTACAGCCGCTGGACATTCCGGAGTGGAAGTGGGAGCATATAACAATAGACTTTGTGTCAGGATTGCCTCGATCCCAAGGAGGAAAGGATGCCATTGGGTTATTGTGGACCGACTGACTAAGTCGGCTCACTTTATTCCCTTCAAGGTTGGTTTATCCACCGAGAAGTTGGCGGCACTGTACATGCGGCATATCTACCGGATTTATGGAGTACCGGTAAGTATTGTATCTGACCGAGATACTAGATTTACCTCACACTTTTGGAAGAGTTTGCATGACAGCTTGGAAACAAAACTGAAGTTCAGCACAGCCTATCATCCCCAAACTGACGGACAATCTGAGAGGACCATCCAAACGCTAGAGGACATGCTGAGATCTTGCGTCTTAGAATTTGGAGGGTCTTGGGAAGACCACTTACATTTAGTAGAATTCTCTTACAACAATAGTTACCAAACTAGCATTGGTATGACCCCATTTGAAGCTCTTTATGGACGTCGTTGCCGCACTCCACTTGCATGGGACGACGTAGGAGAAAGAGTACTGATGGGGCCAGAGATGGTGACTGATGCAGCAGAGAAGGTGAAGGTGATTAGAGACAAACTCAGGATTGCTCAAGACAGGCAGAAGCATTGGGCAGATAGCAGTCGTCGACCATTGGAATTTGAAAAAGAAGATAGTGTCTTTGTGAAGATTTCACCTACCAGAGGAACTATCCGATTTGGCAGAGCTAGGAAGGTGAGTCCCAGATATATCGGACCATTTGAAGTTTTGAGCCGAATTGGTGAAGTAGCGTATCGGTTAGCTTTACCAGCTAATCTTGAGGGCGTGCACAACGTCTTCCACGTTTCGCAGCTCAGACGCTACATCCCAGATCCGAGTCATATCTTGGATCATTCAGAGCTGGAGATTGGACCGAGCCTTACAATACCAGAGAAGCCTGTGGCAATTTTGGACAGAGGCGAGAAGAGGACCAGGACTTCGGTGACTCCCATAGTCAGAGTTATGTGGAGGCACGATTCCCTAGGCGAGTCTACCTGGGAGTGAGAAGATGAGATGCGGGAGCAGTACCCGTACTTGTTTGAGACCTGAGGTAATTCCAAATCCTATCCTTTAAATTTCGAGGACGAAATTTCTTAAAGAGGGAAGGTTGTAAAACCCACAAATTTAGAATTTTATATTTTTTTAAATTATAAATATATTGTTAAATAAAAAAAATTTGTGTTTTATTATTTGTGAATTTATGAAAAATTATTTTAAAAAAAATAATTTACAAGGATTTTGATTGTCATCCAGACCCGAAACCGAATTTAAAACTAAAAACATTCTTAGTTTTAGTTACAAATATTTTTTTATCGAATTTCTTAAAAACAACATTGGCCAAAGTTTTTAAAACCCATTTTTAGCATTAGGTCCAAAGCCATTTTTTTCTCATTAAAAACCAAGCCTATTCGTTAAAGCCCATTGAAGCCATTAGGATATAACCTATTAGTTTTGAGCCCAAAAGGCCATACCCATACTTTAAACTTTCCATTCATTCTGTGGATGAATGAATGAGTTTTCATTCATTGGTGTTTGCTGTACAGACTTTTCATTCTTTGGTTGGGATGAATGAGCTTTCACTCTTCATTTTCAACCGAAGTCCCTTCGAGTTTCGTCGACCCAACCGTCCGACTCCTCGGCTGCTCTCCGCCAGCGACAATGAATGGCCAAGGCCGTTGGCCTTCCTTCCCCTGGTAACCCCTCTCCTCCTACCTATATAAACCCCATTCTCCATTCTCCATTCTCCATCTTCATCTATTTTTCCCCAAAAAAATCCCGTGCCCTAGTTTCTCGAGTCGGTGTCCTACCCGTGCGGCGTCTTACGCGGCCCTCTCTCGGCCGACCAAGCCAATCAGCCGCCGACCACCCCTGGATCCAGCGCCACCCGTAGTCACCCGTAACCCCGCTCGACAAACTCCTTCGCCGGCAACCCCTGCGCCCGTGCCCGACCTCCTATGGTCCCCGATCTGGCTGCTTTGTGACCGATCTGTTGTTCCGCGACTTTTTTTACTGTCCGTGAGTGCTGGACACGTTCCGAGTCTGCGAAAGTTTGGTTTTTCTTCCAATTTTTAGCATCTGAGAGCTCTAGCCGAGCAACCCAGGGTATATTTCATTTTCCGTTTCTATTTCCATAGTCTATGATGAAATTGGTCCTCAATCCCGTTACGGGATTCGGTTGGAAGTTCGATTTCGGGAATTCCGAAGTTCTTTGGTATTTTGTGCTGTGACCTTCGGATTTTATTCCATGAGTTGATTTTCGATTTTGTGCTTAATTCGTATGGATTTCGGAATTTTCGAATCCTCTCGGGATAGGTTCTGTGTTTTGTTTTGGTTCTCGGAATATCCGATAAGCTTTTGGGATTTTTGGTTTAATAGTTATATTAGATTGTTAGTATGCTGGTTCGGAGTTTTTCGAATCTGCTTCGGAAATAATTCTGTGAGAATATGGATTTTCCCTGGTATGGGATTGGGTTTGGTGTTTGTGGCGCATTTCCCAGTTTTTGGGTTGACCAAAAATAGAAGAAGTGCTGCCGGAATTTCTATAAAATTTAATTATTATTTTAAAATAGTTTTTTGGGAAAGATTGTATTTTTGAAATTTTGGGCGACGACCGCAATTGGTCAATGGGCCCTGGCTAAGTGCAAACGAAACCGGTTTCGCCCGGACGTTGAGGCATTAGCCTATTTGATGATTGGACCAAAAATCTGAGACCTATTATTTAATTTAATATTAGTTTTGTAGGATTTTTAGAGACTAACAATTATTTTCTTCTTATTTTAATTTATGTAATAAAGGTCTGTAAAAGGGCATAAGCCAAATTGTTTATTCCTACTGTGAGAAGTGTAATAGCTTAGGTTTTATTTTGCTTTCTTTTATTTTCTGGATGATTTTTGGTCATGAGAACGTAGTATAAAATGATAATTATTTATTTTACTTTAAAAAGAAAAAAATAATAAATATTTTATCACTTAGCAGTTAAGTTATAATTTTTTTAAATATAAATTCATGTATTTCTCTTTAAAAAGGAAAACCTTAGTTTTATATTTATATAATTATAAAATACCAAATTTTTCCAAATAAACCAATAAATACAATTTTCTCGAAATTAAATATAAACTAATGTTTCTTAATTGCAACGCACTAATAATCGCATTTTTGGTTGTGTTAGCTAAATAAAGACTAAAATTGACTAGGACACAACTAGAGATTGCAACTAGTATAGTATCATTGGCAACTTTGGTTTTCTGAGACAAGTTTCCCGAATGTAGGATTTCAAGAAAGAACCTGATTTCCCATCCCGGCGTATCGACCCGTCCAGTCCAATCAATTTGAGGGAAGTACATTTTGTGGTAGATTACAATTATTTAATAATTGTTTTAGTGCAAGTTTAAACCACGATACAATACGGAACTCTCTTTGAGAGCATTGACTGTAACTACTGTAACTATTGGGGACTTGGGGAGTAGTGTAGTGGATATGACCACATCCAATTAGTATAACTGAATGTATTAGCTTACCCCTCATACACACGGGGATAAGCCATACCATATTACTAGGATATTACTGTAACAAACCCAATCCGGTCATATTCATTGCCTATTCATATCACAGTGTTTTAACTGCTGGAAAACTATTTATATTCAAATTGTTTAAAAATGCATAAATCTATTATTATTTCAATTGTTAAAATATTATGAATTGTACTTTGCTCCCTCCTGACTGGAGACTATATTTTTCGGTCCTATTGAGGATGCAGAGCTACTGATTAGTAGCTACTATGACCCTGAGCTATACCCTGTTGTGCTTCCTGAGGATGGCGTACTTGATGATGATGTTGCTTCTCTTTAGTTGCTATTTTCCAGTTTGATAGTTTTGTCTAAAAATAATGTTATTTCAGCTGGTGGTTTTATGTTTGTACTTTGTACTGAACAAGTTTTAATTTATCGAATAATAAAGATTGTGGCAAATTAGATTGAGTTGTTGATTACCTGCATATGGAAGTAACAGCTTACTGTCGCCGTCTCATCAACGGTGCAGGCTTCCGATTCGACTCAAGTAATTGGGACCGGGTCGTGACACAAAGTAGTTAGAGCCGGATCGACCGTAGAGGCAACAGCCGGCTCTGGAAGGTCCGATTCTTCTGACGCCTACAGAGAAAAGAAAAATGATGAGGTCATAGATCAGAAAAAGGAAGGGCTAAAGAAGAAAATAGTTGTAGTTCAATTCACCTCCGAAACGATATCACCCTCGCCTCTCTCCTTGATGAGTAGCCTGCGAGGCTTAGACGCAGCCCGTTTCACGGAATAAGTTCTGCCGCCAACGGCGGGCTCAGGCCTACTTCGCTTGCACGAAGGACCAGGTACGACAGGCGGCTGATCCGCCACCACATTTTCTGTGGGAGGAAGAAAGTTGTCGTGGTCATGCTCGTCATCCTCTTCGTCCACGTCAGCAGATTCTGAGTCCGACACAGCAACTGTGTTCTCCTTATTCTTCTTCGCTTTGGACCCTTTGGGCTTCTCTTCCAAGCCAGTACCAACAAGGTAGCTGGTACATGGATCAAAATCGACAGAAGGCTTATTCGCCATGACATGGTATAGAGCCGCCAAATACAAGATCTCCCCTAACTCCCCAGCATCAGGAACTGAGAAGCTGGTATGGGTGTGAACTATGTTATAATAGTGCCAGGCTCTGATACCGTCAAGGACGCTACCTTTAAAACCTAGGCAACAGCTGGGACTGTCCAAAAATAGCTGACTATACCCAAACTGTCGGGCGAACCTACTTGGCAAGTAAGGCTCCAAATAGACAGTGTTGCGGTTGCGGTATACCAGGTGGAGGACGAATGTTGTGCAGACAAAGGAGCATCTTGCCGGATAAGAAGTTGGGAGGCCCAGTACCATCAAGATGTACGGCCCTCACTTTCTCAGCAGTAAATCGAGGAACAGACACGAAAAAAGTGTATCTATCAACTCTCGCCAGTACCATCCGACAGGCACGCATAGTCTCACAATCCCAAGGCAGGCGACGATACTGGAAGATGAAAGCATCCTTGGCAGATACACCATCATCAGGGCCAGTCCTCATTAAAGACCGACAATGCATTAGCAGCCACCCCATCAGATAATGATAGGGAAGCTCAATGCATTCAAAATCCTTCGTCGGTTCACGGGCGATGACCTTTGACGAGAAAGCACGAAGGCCCCGGTGTATGCTGCACACCATGGCCGGGAGAAGAGCTAGTTTGACCCCGAAGACCAGCTTTACGGCAGGGAGGATGAAGTTGCGGCTGATCCTCTCAATAGAACCAACCCCTCCTGACACTACATAATTACGTAGCCACACCATCAGGAACCCTGCCAGGAGTGCCTTCTCGGACAACGGCTGAGTGGCTTGATAGAAATAAGCAAAAGAGTCAGATTGACTCCCGAACCTGTCACCGGTGGATCTTATCCTCTTGGCGGTCGATATTTGGTCCTGCACCTCCTTCCGAGTAAAAGGATTTTGGGGAGCAACCCGGCCTGAGGCACCGAGTTTAAAAAGATAAGTGAACCAGGCCTTTGTTTGAGGAAGGTTCCCTTCCGAGCTGTCGTTCTTTTTCTTCGACAGCTGCTGGCACGTGCTGTGATGACATAGCAATTTCCGGTAGACGACAACAAAGCCCAGGAACTTCTCCTCCAAATCCTCGAACTCTTCATTCGTCGGGGTATACACCTCAAAGACTTTATCTTCCCAAGGCAGCTTGGAGACGTCATGCATCTCATGCAGAGTAAGTCCCTTCTCCCCTACGGGTGTAAAGAAGGTCCCCGTGCGACAGTTATACATCTCCAGCAGAGCCATGAAAATTTTTTTGTTTATGGGCAAGCCGTAACTGGTACCCCGAATGGCATGGTAGAGTCCAATCGCGCACAGGAGAGTCTTGTATTTTCGCACGATCCATGTGGACAGGTTGGTCTACGAAGGGAAGGGGTGTATCCAACTCGGTAGGGACAACCGGCCAATTGGATAGGACCCCTTCCGAGCCAGCTGGTTCAAGAAAGTATTAGCTTCGGAGAACTTGAAGTTGGGACCCTGCACATTCAAGAAACTCCCCGGGGCCAACCCCATCCCGTAGCGGCTGACTGGAACCCTGCCCGCGTACACTGACCACAAGTTATTGTTGTAATGAATTTCGTCCACAATCATCCCGCTCCGGGTCGGAGTCAAGGACTCCTCCATCTTCCTGTCCAACGGTAGCATCTTGAACCATGACAGTGGGAAGTGACGCTCCCTCAGAGGAATGTGGATCGCCATCCCGTCAGAAGTAAAACTCCAACTCTTGGATATGTCCAGAACTTGGGAGTTTTTCACAGTCATGGCGTCCCCGAAGAGGAATGCAGGCTTTAGTTGTTTGCCCCCCAGCAGCCCTGAGTTTATCATCCCCGAGATAAAGAAGAAGGACTGCCTTTTTATGTCTTTCAGTCTCTCCACAGGTTCATCTTTTGGATGCTGGTTTACCCCATACTCGACTATGTGGTCGAACCTATAGCCCGCAACAAATTGGGCACGACCCACCAAAGGTTCTCTCACAGCATTAACTTGCAAATTCACTAAAAAAAGGACAAAAGAAACAAAGTCAGGAGATGGCCAAAAAATATTTAAAAGAGTTCATGTGGCTCTGTTTGGATGGGTCCTTATGCGGCTCAGTTTTAACGGAGTTCATGCGGCTCTGTTTTGGTGGGGTCCTTATGCGGCTCAGTTTTAATGGAGTTCACGCGGTTCTGTTTGGACGGGTCCTTATGCGGCTCAATTTTAATGGAGTTCATGCGGCTTTATGTTGGTGGGGTCCTTATGAGGCTCAGTTTTAATAGAGTTCATGCGGCTCTGTTTTGGTAGGTCCTTATGCGGTTCGGTTTTAACAGTGTTCATGCGACTCTGTTTTGGTGGGTTCATATGCGGTTCTGTTCAAGGGACTTCATGCGGCCCAGTTCATCAGTAGCTCATGCGGCTCTGTTTTGGTGGATCCTTATGCGGTTCGGTTTTAACGGAGTTCATGTGGCTCTGTTTTGGTGGGTTCATATACGGTTCTGTTCAAGGGACTTCATGTGGCCCAGTTCATCAGGAGCTCATACGGTTCTGTTTTGGTGGGTTCTTATGCGGTCTAATTTTTAAGTGCTTATGCGTATTAGTCATGAAGAGATTCTCATGCAGCTCGGACATGGGGTATACCCCATGCGGCTCGGACATGAGAAGTTCATGCGACCCATACAGTACAACAAATACGGTTCCATCGTGCTGAACTTAGACAGTTCAATGAAGACAAAGAGCGCGTTAAATGCCAAGGAGAAAGGCTTGTGCATAAAACATGCAACATAGCCATTTTCGTTAGGGTTTGAAGCATGCAGTCTTCTCCACAAATCTTACCATCGATAGCGGGATGAACATCAGGATGAACTTCTACCGCCGCAGCCGACGAGGAAGCCGCTTCCTTACCCTTTGCCGCAGCGCTAGAGGAAGCTTTAGGAGCCATTGTTGATCGGAAAAGGAAGAGAAGACGGCGACTAAGGGCAAAGAAAAGTTAAAGAGAAAAGAAAGTAAAGAGTCTCTCTCCTCCAAAAACACTCATATTTATAGGCAGACAGGGGGGGCTCGTAGACCGATGGACGCTTCGATTCATGTGCTGCCTAGGAGAGGAGACCGACTCTTGGATTTCTATCCCTTGTATGCAAAAGATTACTCGTAATCATTAAGAACAAATCTAAATATTTAAAGCTGACTCTTGGGATCCTATCCCAAAAGACGGCTTTAAATCAAAATGAATCAAAGGCAATTAATGAAATGCCTACGTGGCATGAAGAGCAGTCCAAGCGGCCAGAACAGTCCACGCGGCCAGAACATCCTATGCGGCCAAAACATCCATGCGGCCAGAATTGTCCATGCGGCCAGAGCAGTCCATACGGCCAGAACATCCAATACGGCCAGAGGAGTCTATGCGGTAAGAAGAGCTTATGCGGACATAGCCATGCTTCTTATTCAAAGTATTTCAATTTTACAAATTAAAAACTTTGAAGGGGGTCTTGTAGAAGCATGGAAAAGGACAGGAAAATTCATACGGCTCAAAACAGAGGGAGCTTCATGCGGCTCAAAAGTCCCTTAGAACCTTATGCGGCTCAAAAGACCCTTAGAGCTTCATGCGGCTCGAAGGGCCCGGATAGCTCCATGCGGCTCGAGAAAAGCCATGTGGCCCTATGCTGTTCAAAATATGACTCTACAACTGGCCATTATTTCTCTGTGCAGCTGGCTCATTAAATGCTCTGACACAGTACGGCAGCTCTGACACAAAGGATTGACAGCTCTGACATAAAGGTAAAATGATGACCCTGACATAATGACATGCTCCTAGAGAGACGAAAAAAATCTTTACAGTTGGCACGATCTACCAAATTTCAAAGCTCTTTATGCGGATCATTTAAAGGAGCTCATGCGGCTCTGATTTGATGGAGCTTTTTGCGGCTCAGTTTTAACGGAGTTCATGCGGCTCTGTTCTGATGGGTTTTCATGCGGCTCTGTCCCAATGGGACTTCATGCAGCCCAGTTTACAAGGGGCTTATGCGGTTCTGTTCAATGGGACTTCATGCGGTCCAGTTTACAATGAAGCTTATTTGGTTCTATTCGATAGGACTTCATGCGGCTCAGTTCATCAGGAGCTCATGTGGTTCTGTTCAGTGGAACTTCATGTGGTCCAGTTTACAAGGGGCTTATGCGGTCCTGTT
Organism: Iris pallida; assembly: GCA_029216955.1. Taxonomy (NCBI): domain Eukaryota; kingdom Viridiplantae; phylum Streptophyta; class Magnoliopsida; order Asparagales; family Iridaceae; genus Iris; species Iris pallida. Next base: position 108,996 of record JANAVB010040176.1, on the reverse strand, counting down.
CAATGGAACTTCATGTGGACCAGTTCACCAGGAGCTCATACGGCTCAGTCATGCGGCTCGTCACTAACATTGCAGTTGGGACACGTGGCAGGAGTTGATCAAATCTTAACAATGCAGATTTATTCCAATCAACGTAACAGTCCAGATTTATTGCAATCATAATAATGAAGATTTGTTACAATCATCATAACTGCCCAGATCGATTTCCAACAAACAATGTAGATTTGTTGCAATCAACATAATAGCCCAGATTGATTTTCAACAAACAAGATCAAGGCTAATCTTAACCAATCCCTAACCGCTAACTTTTCAAGGAGCAATTACTGCACATCCTACTTATCACAAAGTCCTATAAATAGCAAGGTGCCATTCCATTGCAAAACCGTGGACAGAGAGCGGCGAAAACACAAAAAAAGGCATAGAGCAAAGAGCACCCAGCAAGAGCATTTCTTCGTCAGAGCCGAAGCGACGTCCGATCGTCCAAGGAGCAAGGCAGATTTGATAGCACTCCCCCAAGCCTCTACCGTCACCCCCCAGAAAAATAAAACATTTGTACTTTAGATTGCTTTTCCTAGGTTTTGTTCCTAGGCTCTCTTCTGTACAAGCGAGTTTGTAGTTATGAAGTAAAAGTCCAGTCCTCCCATAAAACTATTCTGTTCTTTTATAATCAATGGCAAACACTTCCTCCACTCCAATATGGCTAATTAAGCCATTATTAAGCAGGGCAGAGCACAGCCTTTAGCTTTTCAGATTGGTAATCAATCCAAACCCGGTAGCTTGGACCTCGAAGACCTCCAAGATGTTGTTCTAGTTCGAACCCCTTATACCAAACGTTCAAATGCATCTTGAAACTCTGTAGTTGTTCTTCTACAAGACCGCAACTTCTTTGAACGAAGAGATCTACAACCAACAGCCGACTTATGCAAGACCCATGGCCGTCCGAAGCTAAGTCGAGATCAAGCACGATAGGAGAATAACTAGAAACTATGAGCAAGGCCTTACCCAAAAAGCTCCTCTTTATATAGGCTGTGTAGTCCAACCCATGCTCCACGTGGCAAACGGTCAAAGGACCTCGGAATAATAGGATGAACTTAGGACTCAGCACAATAAATACCATTTAATAGATTTATTTGACTAAGCTTTTAGTCACCGCAAAGACAAAAAAAAATTGATTACAAACTGAGAAAAGTACAATAGTTCGATTTGATTTCTAGGTAAGTACGACTGTAGGAATCTGATCAGAATACAATCACTTTATCCTTTGGACTATGTGATATCGAATAAAAAAGTCTTTAGAGAGTGCTGCAGCAAGTGCTCAGGAGATTATGATCATTAGTGATGCTTGTGAAGTAATTTGGAACTCTATTTATAGAGTTTAGAGATAACTGTTAAGTAGTTATCCTTATTGGCGTGCACTGCAATTGGCACACCATTTACCCAGTTGCACAAACGGTTAACTGCATATGACGCGTAGCATTCTATGATAGAGATGTGCTTGGTCGTAGGCAGTGTCGTGTGTACGTTCTTCGAGATTAGTGGCCTACGTGCCACGTCATCTAACTGCTTCTGGATGTTTTTATCGAATAGCGCCAACTATTGAACGGTGCCAGGTGCTACTTGCTGTTTAATGCCCTCTACTTAATATAATTATATTGATTATCTCGTGCCAAATGCAAATGGCTGAAGGTAGTTGTCAGTCGTTATGACAAATCTGACACAATCTTCTTGAACACTGCGTTCTCGGGATTCGAACAGATTTTTCTCGACTGACGTGCTGTCAGTAATGATGACAACTGTTTCGGCTTCACGAGGAAGCTTGCCATGTGGCAACCAGTGCCACTTAGGTCTAGCGTCAACTGATTCCATGTGCTATCTGATGACCAGCGTCATTTGATGATTTGGTTCCGGGCGTAATTTAAAAGTAGCACATGGTGATGTTTATAATTTTTTAGCTTCTACAGCCGCTCAAAGACAATCATTAATTTTCTTAGGAGCAGTACCTTTATGGTTACCTAAAAGCGTAGCGCTTTCAGAGTTTCATAGAAGTGCAACCCCTTAACAGACCCTTTATTGATTCTTCAGAGTTTCACAAAAGCACAAATAGTCTCCTCGTCGTCCAATAGCGCAGCAACTTTGTTGCCTCAAGAACAGTCTCTTCGTCACCCAAAAGTGCAGTGAGTTTGTTTTCTCAAGAGCACAGTCTCCTCGTCGCCCAAAAGCGCAATGACATCATTGCCTTAAGAGCACAGTCTTCTCGTCGTCCAAAAGCGCAGTGACTTCGTCGCCTCAAGAGCACGATCTCCTCGTCGTCCAAAAGTACAGTGACTTCGTAGTATTAAGAGCACAGTCTCCTCGTCGCCCAAAAGTGCAGTGACTTCTTTGCCTCAAGAGCACGATCTCCTCGTCGCCCAAAAGTATAGTGACTTCATTGCCTCAAGAGCACAGTCTTCTTGTCGCCCAAAAGAGTATTGACTTCATTGTCACAAGAGCACAGTCTTCTTCTCGCCCAAAAGCGTAGTGACTTTATCGCCTCCATAGAAGCCTTCTCGTCGCCTAAAATCGTAGTGGCTCAAACACTTCCAAAAGTGCAGCTCGTATAGCACAGTTCCCCTACAACGTGGCATCATGCCATGTGGACAGTATGGTAGCTGTATCTTCTCAAATACAATGGGATTCGGTTTGGTGTATCTTTTCAGATATAATCAAATTCGATTTGTTTAAACTACCGCCCCTAAGATAGAGTCAGATTTAGTTTGTTTAAACAGTTGTGTCTCTTTAGATGCAATCAAATCCGATTTTGTTTAAACCTGTCGCTCATGAGATGAGATCAGATTTTAGTTTGTGTAAATAACTGTTCTCTCGATAAAAGCAAGATCTAGTCGGTTTCATCTAAACAAAGCCATCAAACAATGGGCATACGCCATGTGTCAATTAATCGATCATACTAAAGAAGGATGATAAGTGTCCAAGGTCTCGATCACAAAGAATTCCAACAACCGTCACGTATCAGCTCAGCAGCAGCCCTTACGAAGCAGTTACAACCGAAACCATGTATGCGCAGCTTTCCTGCACAGCAAAACCCTTATGCACATCGTATATATGCATGCCTATAAATATGTCTTTCTCCTTTGTTAAAAAGGCTCTTCGACGTCTTCTTGATTGGCAACCCCGAGTACCACTCACAAGCATCAGAAAGTCAGAGCAAGTCCAGTTCGTTTTCAGATCGTTAACAAAGTAAAGGAGCCACTGCAATGCTCGATCTTCCATGTCACACTTTCCTAGAAATTCTTGTACCTAGATCTCTATAGAAGCATGAAAAAGCACAACAGTGACAAAAGCACAGGTAAAAACAGTCGCTTCATATAACAGCTCACAAAAACGCAAGTGTTCAAAAGCGTAGCCAGCAGCAAAGTCACAACAGACATACAAATATGGTGTATAAAAAGAAGTTCTTTATTAAATCATGTCTATAAAAAGATCTATTACAGATTCTTCATGATTACATATAAAGCCACTTCCTCGTTAGAGCGAAGCTACTTCCTAGGCAGACGCGGAAGAACTCTAATATGGCGAATGAAACAGCCATTGGCCCGATCCAGAATGCAGCTCCCGCTCGCCAAACTACTGCGGCTCTTGAGTAGGGCAGAGCACAACCTGTGGCTCTTCGGATTGGTAATCAATACAAAGCCAGAAGCTTGGATCTCGAAGACCTCCAAGATATTGTTTAGGTTCAAACTCCTCATGCCAAACGCTCAAGTGCATCTCAAAATTCAGTAGCAGTTCTTCTACAAGGACAACTTCTTTGAATGAAGAGATCCACAACCAACAATCAACTTGTGCAAGGCTAACGGCTGTTCAAAGCTATGTTGGGATCGAACATGACGTGGGGAATGCTAAGAGATAGTGGGCATGACTCCTCTGAGAAGCTTCCTTTTATATAGGCTGGGTGTGGTCCAACCCCAAATGACACGTGCCAATCGGTCAAAGACCCCCAATTAATGGGATGAAGCTAAGACTCAGTACAATGAATCTAATTTAGTAGGTTCATTTTGACTGAATCCTAGGCCACGAACTTCTTGAATTCCCCAAACGATGACGATAATTAAAGGAAAGAATGTCGACTCACTCATTGGGGAGCAGTCATTAATTAATGACTTCGATAAGAACTGGCTCCTTCGGCTCAGATGCATAGCTACTCCTTTCGACTCAGAAGTGCAGCCATTTCCTTCAACTATGAAGCGAAGCCACTTCGGTTCAACCAGAAGTGCAGCACCTTCGATTTATATAGAAGTGCAGTACCCTCGTTTCAACCCAGAAGCACAGGCTCCTTCGGGAGACTCTGTTGCCTGAAGCAGTCTCCTCGTCGCCTAAAGCGCAGTGATTCGGTTGTCTTCGAAACACAGTCTCCTCATCGCCCAAAAGCAAAGGACTCCGTGGTCTTCAAAGTATAGTCTACTCATCATCCCAAAGTATAGTGACTCCGTTGCCTAAAGTACAGTCACCTCGTCGTCCAAAAGCGTAGTGACTCTCTCGTCTTCGAAATACAGTCTCTACATCACCCAAAAGTGCAGTGACATATCGAAGCCTCACTAGAAGCGCAACTCGCATAGATGCGCATTCCTACGAGATAAGATAGTTCCATATAGCCAATCTGGTACCTATATCTTTTCAAATATTACCCAATCGGATTATTTAAACTACCGTTCTTAAGATAACATCAGAGTTTGATTTTGTTGATACGAGGAATATCCTATCGGTGTGTTTAAAACCACCACTCCCGAAGATAAGGATGGAGTCTGTTCCTATAGACGAGGGAAATATCCAGTCGGTTTATTTAGACCAATGGCCCCTCAAGATAGGGACAAAATCCGATTTCAGGGATAGGAATAAAATCTACTCGAGTTCATCAAAAGAATGTTAAACGCACGCCATGTGTTGTTTACTCAGTTATGTTGATAACTCCCCAAGATCTTGATGAAAGAGAATCTCAACGTCTGTCACGTGTCAGCTCAGCAGCAGCCCTCACCGTGCAGCCTCAAGATTCTCTCATATCTCCATATGCAGCATTTCTGCACAAACCTTATGCACATCGTTTATGTGCTCGCCTATACATAGAAGGAGTTTTCCTTCGATCATGAGGCTTCAAAATCTTCAGTAACTTTGGCATCCTCTTGATTGGCAACCTAGAGTTCTAATCACAAACACCAAAAAGTCAAAGCAAGTTCAACTCATCGTCAGTTCGTCAACATAATGCTTGATCTCCACCATCACACTTCCCCAAAAATTTTGTACTTAGATCTTCTGTTTATGAATCGATTGTACTATTTTACACGTTTAATATACAAAAAGTTCGTATAATATTTTGTCATGGCAAACAAGATAGCGACTCTGCTCGAGACTTTCTTCACCTCGAATAAGAAGATGGTGATGCAATCTGACGACAACTTGCTGGGATCTTCTCAAAAGATGTTGATCGTACATTTCGACCAGCAAGCTTTTGAAGATCTCCTTTCTGAAGAGAAGTTGAGTCCTTTGAAGCGGTTCGTAAAACCAAAGAAGATTCGACGTAATTGGGTGCCAAAAGCGGTTACGACGAGCAGCACGATGGAGGGGACTGCGCTCCAGAACCCCTTGAACGATAAAACACCAAAGAAGACTTCGACTGCTACTGCCGTACTATTTCATTCAGTCCTTGTTTCTAAAAAGTGCAGCAAGGAGTACGGCTCTCTTGTGGCAGGCCTAACAAAGGCAGAGTGTCGAAAGAAGCGCACAATAGCCTACCCGCTGACGAAGGAAGTTGTACAGGTGAGAACTTCTATCTTTGACGGAATTGCCTACCCATCGGGTAAGGCTATGTTGGATTTTGAACCTTACACACCTTTTTGGGGTAACGTGAAGAGATCTAAGACAGTACGTGCCCTACATGGCCAAAGTGTGATGCCAACCACTCAGTTGAACTATGAATGCTACGCACCTTCTAGGGGTAGTAGGAAGAAATCCAATGTAGCACGCGCCTTGTGCGATCAATGTGCTATGCCAGCAGCTGACCAAATGCCCGCATTGATAGTTACGTGTCCGGCCATCGGATAGCTATACAAAACTGGTTCAAGTGCTTTGATGCCTCAATCGGTAAAACCCCGTTGTCACTTGAGCGCTTATGAGCACAATTCAAGCTAGGAGGTACACACTGCAGAAGTAAACTCGTACAAGCAACGTTGTTGTAAACATAGAGTGAGTCTGCCGTAGCAGTAAATCTCTGATCATAACCTAAGCGTATGTCACACACATGAATTGGGAAGAAGGAAGCTACCTTTACCATCTCACTCCTGCGTGCAGCTTCCCTGCACATACGAAAAGAATGTAGGAGTAGAGACCTCGATAATTCCCTACAAGTGTAAGGTGAGGGAGGAGTCTGTGGCACAGGACGTGTCTAAACCAAGGCACACTTGCAACAAGATCACTATCAACTGTTGCTGTTGCCAAACAGCTGCATCGATACGAAGAGGTGGTCCGTCTTTCAAAGACTGTGACCGATCGTGTCTGCACACCAGAGATCGTCAAAGGCAGAAGAAGATGAACTCCGTGTTGCTTCATGCAATGTGGCACGGGGTTCTCTCTCTCTCTCAAGAAGATCTCAAAGCATCCCCCTATTTTGGCCAACAAATCCAAAAGCTGACCTGGGGGTAGCAAGACGGTGGTGCCCCATACTGGTTAGTTCCAACACACGTGCTCAAAATCTGGATCCTTGCGGCGAGGAGATGACGCTGCAGCTACAATATTAGTCGGGGGTATGTAACGCCCCAGTCCCAAAATACGTAGGACTAGGCATAAAAAACATGCCAGCTACATACATACGAAGAATACTCCAATATGTGAAATCCTCGTACGCATACATAAGCTGTAAATACTAAATCATAGGCCAATCACAGATAACTATAACTCATCCACAAAATCACAGGAGAAAATAATAGTCCAGATAGTACCAAATAAAAGAGTCAAAAGATAAATTGCCGGGTGGAAACAAATCCACTAACAAATAGCCATGAATATAATCTAAGATACTGGAGTCCAACCTCCAAAAATAAATAAAACATACAAGTAAGGAAAGGATCAGACATTGTCAGAGGGTAAGATATCTTCGGTAGAAAACGTAGGAGCTAAACCGACTTCGTACTCCTGGGGCAATCCTGACCATCTACACCTGGAGAGATCACCAGGTCCTCAGCGGGACATAACAAGATACAAAAAAATATGTTGTATAAACTGAATATAAACTGCTCATAATAATCCGGATCGTAGCATGGTTCAGCACTTTATCATCGAAGCAGTGAATCACACCTACAACCAAACAAGGACAAGGTGTGGCACACTAGTTCGTAACAAAATACTGTTCCAAGCCATGAACGGTATAGTACACAACCATATGGAAAAGTACATACACCTACGGATGATGGTCTCCTAACCATTCTAAGTGGAATGCATTTTAAGAACAGTTCATGGTCGCATGACTACCGGGTCAAGTCAGAAAAATACCAATATAGTACAGTACATAAGTAGCGAGTCACAACACCATATACTATTCCTCAGTATCGAGCGAGTCTATAGTATATAGTCTACCTATCATTCCTCGGTAGCGAGCGAGTTTACGATAGATAAGGTGATAGTCAACTTCTAATCATGTTCTCCCCGCCCAATGCCAACTCATAACTGCTAAGTCTTCTAGCATGCAACTCTATTAGCAGTTATTTTCTAACGCACGTCCTCACGTATCGGTGGCCAACCAACTACGCAAGTTCGAGACCTATATGAGACTCGTGACTCGTGTAGCACATGTTTCCAGGCCAAGGAATGCATCACAACATAGGGTAGCCTTCTTAACTTTAAGTCGATGCATAATATTAAAGTAATAGGAATAAAACTAAATAGTTAAATAGAATATATCAAGCCAGAGAAAATGACAATAAGTAAAAAAATAAAACTAAATAAACATGCTAAATGACAGTAATTAAGTAGAATATAATGGCAAGATATCTTGCCTGAGGGTGCTGCGAGATGTAGCAAAATCCAACATTCACAATCGTCAACACGAAAGTCAAAATCCACAAAGAGCTCCGGATGCTGAAACAAACATCAAGAATGTGTTTGGTATAAAAGACATGTCTAGGAAACGCCTGTCCAAAGGTCAAATTATGGAACATGGGCAAAATCATAATTTTGGGTCAAAACGATGTCCGTCGTTGGACCTATTTTGAACCGAAATACGTGCCAGTATCTACGGTCTCTAAAGTTGTCAAATTACATGTCTATGGTTCCAGTTTGAGAAGATATACCCAACGGTATGTCCAATTTTAGATTCCGATGAACCGTGCACAAATTCATCCGTTAGAGCGGATCGCGGGCCGCCAAATAGGCGTTCCGATCGACCTTCTTAGAATCGAACCAAACTTGGCATACAGGACCAAAAAATGATATTGTCCTTCTGGCACAAGTTTCATCTCGATACGACGAACGTTCACGAAGTTATGGCCAAGTTTGTAAAAGGTCGATATGGGGGTATCTCGACGGATACGTACTGATTTCGTCGCGCACACGCAACGAAATCGAGTTTCGTCAGTTCCCACACGTCGGCAATATCCATACGCGCCTTTTGATGTGTATAGTGCATGACCATGTCACCCGGTTTGTCAGGACACACGACGTATCAGAAAAAGTTTTCTAATTTTTTTTAGTTTTCTAAACAGTTTTTTTTGTAAATCTGCAATCAAATAACTTCCTGCATAATTAACAAAATCATGATCTACAAGTTGGGTTCTACTTTCGTATATGTTAACTAGGACTATTTGAAACTAGTTTCTTGAAAATTCTCAGTAATTAGTTCGAAAAACACCTTCCAAGTTGGGGGTCTGGACAGTCCCGTTGTCCTGTTTTCGAGCAGTTTTCTCTCGACTTCGTAAAACTTTTACGGACAGATAGGTTCAGTACTTCGAATTCTAATTACTAGTGCTCCAAGGGGGTCATGTAGTCTCTACCTAGGATTTTTTGGATCAAAAATTTATCCAAGGTGAAGGAAGAAAAGAATTTGTGAAGAGGGATATCTCGCAGTGAACCGCGACTGCTGCTGTGTCTGTCTTGATGGGGTTTAGCCGGTCGACGGTCACTCCAGTGGTCGACGGCCGACTTCAGGCAGCTGGAGATGTGCGAGCTAGGTCACCCATGGTCGGGGTTTAAGAAGATTGGGTTTGGGTAGGTATGAACGAAGTTTACGAGTGGTTCTTATGGAGGTTGTTCGAGTTTAATCGGATCTATCCGTATATATATACACAGATTTGAAAGCAATTAAATGTAGATTTAAACCTTATTTAATGCGAGGGTCTAATCTAATTTTGGTAAGGATTCGATCAATATGGGAATGATTTCATATCGTTGGTTTAAAAATAGGAGGGATTTTAAACTCTCAAACTTTCCAAAAATTTGGGTTACAACTCTGGATGGGATAACATGGGTTTTAAGTCTCACGAGATATTGATTTTCAACATCTCGTGAGTCTATATTACTCACTTTAAATTACATGTATATATATATATATATATATATATATATATATATATATCAGTTTGCCAAAATTGTCAAATGGTCACCGTATTTTAACCCCAAGATCGATTCGACCATCATCACCTCCTGGATCACCCTCCCCAATCTCCCCCTGGTATGCTTCCCCGCTGCTGCCCTCAAGAGGATTGCCAGCTCTTTCGGTGTCCTAGTGGCCATAGCCGAAGAAACGAGAAACCTCTCTAAATGTAACTACGCAAAGATTTGCGTAGAACTGGACCTCACAAATGAGCCACCCAAAGTGATATTGATAGAACTCGTAGATCAATCTTTCAGCCAAACGTTGGTTTACGATAACAACATCATTTTCTGCCAACACTGCCAAATGTCCGGCCACTCCATACAACACTGCTTCCGTGCTCACCCAAAACTAAAGAAACCTGTCAGCAGGAAAGAAAGGAATGCCGGCATAGCACCCCCCCTCCCTTTCCACAACACGGATCCCCCTCAACCCTCCATCCCCCGTCCAGAGTCCCCACATCCTCTCTACTGCTGTTTCCGCCCCACCCCCTTCTCTCGCCATTACTCTCCACAATTCCAGAGGAGCGACAGTTTCGGTTCCTGCTGATGGCGATTCGGAGCGGCCGGTCTCTGATAGCCCCCCAACCCCTCATCCCCCTCTCGTGCCATTACGCTCCATAACTCATTTGCAGCGCTTGAATTTGATGATGATAGCGCTCCAGAGCCGCCTTCCTCCGATGGCCTCCCCAACCCCCCTACCCCTCCACCTTTCGGCAGCGATTTAGCTCTCCTCCACACCCCCCACATCTCACCTCTCTTCCTAGCTACCCCACCCTTATCCCCTATAGTGCTTCCAGAGGTCCTGGCTACGGCTGGTCTCAGATCGTACTCCAAAGGTGCGGTAGCTAGGGCACAGTCCGCAGTCGCTTCACCGCCCCCCCTTCGATCGGCAATCGCTCCTCCTCGCCCGTCCTCCCCGCTCACAGGTAGATTTTGGCAGGCCCAAGCAGCGGGCTTCCTCGATCGGGACAATCCTCTTTGTGCTCTGACGGAGTGCGAAGACCCAGACATTTCCCCTACAGCTGTTGCTGCTGTTTACTCGAGTTCTGATCGGACTCTGCCTCCAATCAACAACAGCATCGATAACACCTCTCTCACGAAAAAGAAGAAATCTAAGAAACAGAGGCAGCGCACGGCGATGACCACGAGATCCGCCGCGAAGTTGCAAAACACCCCTACTCCTCCCCTAATGCCTAACATTCTTTCTTGGAATGTTCGAGGCATAGGGAATAAACAGACTATGAATCGGATCATCAGCCTTACCAAATCGAATCGGATTGATCTCCTCGTCATTATAGAACCTAAAATACCTCACAAAAGAATGAAAGAAATTCAACTCAAGCTGGGATTCCCTTCCGCGATCGCCGGTTGTCACGACATTTGGATCTTCTTCGCGGCAGATTACCGCATTGGCATTATCAACGACTCCCCCCAAGCCCTCTCCTATTGGGTTAAGCACCCCGTCTTCAAGTCTCGTATTCTCCTTTCGGCTATCCATGGTAGTTGCTATATCCCAGAGCGAAGAATTCTTTGGAAGCTTCTGTCGGGCCCCTCCCTTCCTCACGACGAGCTTCCATGGCTTTGCATCGGAGATTTCAACACAGTCTCTTACAAAAAGGAAAAATCTGGCGGTCGTGACCCACCTCATTCGGCCATGGAGGACTTCAACAATTTCATCCTTACCGCCCACCTTTCCGCCATCCCTTTCCACGGCAACCAGTTCACTTAGTGCAACATGCAAGAAGGTATGCGTAGGCAGTACTCCCGACTTGATCGGGCCATGGTGAATGACTGTTGGTCAGATTTGGGATTGAGTAGTAATCTGTCGTACCTGAACTCCACTGAATCGGATTATTCCTCCCTGCTTCTCGAGATAAATATCTCCCAAAATCGCATCAAAAAATCCTTCCGCTTCCTTGACTTCTGGCGCCACCACCCCCAGTTCATGCACATCATGGAAGAGGCTTGGGCTTCTGTTGATCACCAGGATCCGCTGGTCAGAATTGCTATCAAACTTAAAGCCACTAGGAAAGCGCTTACGGCCTGAAGCAAAATTGCGTACGGAGACATTTTTCAAGCCATTAAGGATGCGAAAGACGATGTCACCCGTACGGAGATTGAGTTCGCCCTCGTCAGTTCCCAGGAGAATCGTGCCTCTCTCAACCTCGCCAAGGCCATCCTCAAATCTCGAATCAGGATGGAATCTGAATTCTGGAGACAAAAAGCTAGATTAACCTGGGACTTGGAAGGGGACAAGAATTCTACCTTTTTTCACAAATGCGTCAAAGGACGCAGAAGCTCTCTCAAGATACATCGCTTCCACGATGATAATGGCCAACTTCTAAATGATCAGGCGAACATCCAGATGGCAGCCACGAATTATTTCTCCAACATGTTTGCTAAAGAGGCCGTGTTTAGAGATGACGGATTTCTGTCCGAGATCCCCTCCCTGATTTGTGATAGGGATAACGAAAACCTTTGCGCCCCCCTCCCTCGGTCGTCGAGATTAAGGATGATGTATGGTCCATTAACGCCAACAGCGCCCCTGGTCCGGACGGATTCAACGGGGTGTTCTTCCGTACTTGCTGGGACATCATTTGGGCCGATCTCGGGGAAGCCACTACCACCTTTTTTCAAGGAGCCACTTATCCGAAATCCATATCCTCCGCACACATCATCCTCATTCCCAAGAAAGACAATCCGGACACCTTCAAAGACTTCAGACCAATCAGTCTCTGTACTTTTACCAATAAAATTATCTCTAAAATCATCGCCACCAGAATGTCGTACATCCTACCCAGAATCATCTTCGATTTACAAAGCGGCTTCGTCAAAGGCCGTAATATCACCGATAATATCCTCGTGGCCTAAGAGATGATCATATGTATGAAATTCCAGCCCAGAGGGGGGAACGTTGCCATCAAACTGGACATGGAAAAAGCTTACGACCGCCTCGATTGGCAGTTCATGATCTGGGTGTTTAGAGCCTTTGGTTTTGCGGAACCTGTTATCGACATCATCTTTAGATCCATCAACAACTCCTGGTTTTCTACTGTCATCAATAGCCAGCCTCAGGGTTTCTTCAAAGCTACTCGAGGAGTTAGACAGGAGGACCCCCTCTCTTCCACCATTTTCATCATCACGGCTGAAGCACTGAGCAGAAACCTCAAAATCATGCCGATATCTCCTGGATTCTAACACTTTCACACAACGACCGGTTGCCCCCTCATAACTCATCTCGCATTCGTGGACGACATCCTCATTTTCTCCGCGGGAGCTATCGGAGCCATTGAGGTGGTTATGAGAACTCTGGCTAAATACACCCGTTGCTCTGGGCAGAAAATCAACAACAGCAAGTGCGTGATCTACACTCATCATAAAGCCGATAGAACTCACTCGGCTGTGCTGTCCTCCATGACCTCCTTCTCCACAGCTTACCCCTCTTTTCTGTACTTAGGCTGCCCGTTGGTGTACGGTAGAGCGAACTCTGGGATCTATGCTCACTTGGTTGGCAAAATTCGCCAGAAAATCGCAGGATGGCACAACGCCACCCTCTCCCCCGGGGGGAAGCTCATTCTCATTAAACACGTTCTATCCTCCATCCCCATTTACATTCTTGCGGTGTGCTCGCCCCCCACCAAAGTGCTCCATTCTATTGAAGCCATCCTCGCTAATTTCTTTTGGGGTCACATTGAGGGTAAGAACAAGTATCACTGGGCCAGTTGGGCTACCATGGCCAAAACAACTGAAGAGGGGCGCCTGGGTTTCTCCAGGCTCGCACACATGGTCGACGCACTATCGGCAAAATTGTGGTAGAAAAGTCGCTCTGAAAGTTCGATCTGGACCAGGTTCATGAGAGCGAGATACTCCAGATTTTGCCACTTAACTGAGGCGTCTGCTAACAACAGATCCTCTGCGTCGTGGCGGCGCATCCTCCGAGGTCGTATCCTTACGAAACATCATGTCCACCTGACCTTGGGCAATGGTCAGTCCCTGGCCTGCAAGGAACACTGGCTGGGGGACGATCTCCTCAGGCCCAACATGATTACTCCTCCGCTGTGTGATATCCGTGATTTATGGGATGATGTCGCTGATGGATGGAATTGGGGTAGGGTTCGAGACTGGCTGGGTCCGGCAGCCTCGGCGAGCTTGAGGGCTTCTAATCTGTCTATCAATGGCGCTCCGGACATGCTCAGATGGTCACCCAACCTGGGTGGCATCTTCACCCTAGCTTCGGCCAGGGTCGTCATTAGGGACATTATACCCACGACATCCCCATCCGCCAAGTTTTGGCACACATGTATTCTGGATAAATGGTCCATTCTCCTCTGGCGTGCCGCACGTCGGAAACTACCCATGGATGATGCCGTTAAATCCTTCGGCTATAGTTTGGCGTCCAGATGCCACTGCTGCGTGAATCATCATCCAGAATCTGTCGATCATGTTCTGCTTTCCGGGGAGTCTGCCTCTCACATTTGGACTCTCTTCCACTGTAAGTTCAAAATGGCCCCCACAAACGAGGGCATCAACGATCTGCTGGCCAGATGGAACAGGTCGCACGGCCATCAGATCATCCTTGCCGCCGCTTTTTGGGTATTATGGAAAAACAAAAATAAATACAGATTTGAGGGACGACAGTTCCAGCCTCCTAAATTGTATAGAGAGGTTGTTCGACAAATCTTCAAAAGAAAGAGGGGCTGCTCTCACACCTCGAACCAGTTTTGGACCGCCCTGGACTGCTGACTGTAGGAGGGACGCCGGTCCCTCGGGAGATCGCTTTCACCTCCTAACCTTCTGATGCTCGGTCTTATCACCGTTTTGTGGGCAACTCCTCGTATTTCTCTTGGTTGTCTTTATTTCTCTTTGTCTTGGGTCGGTCTTCGCGCGTGGCGCGCTTACTTGTATAGGCTTCGGCATTTTGCGCCTATCATTCAATAAAGGTTTTGTTTCTAAAATATATATATATATATATATATATATATATATATATATATATATATATATATATATATATATATATATAATATATATTTTATATATATTTTATATATATATATATATATATTATATATATTTTTATATATATATATATTTATAATATATATTATATATATTTTTTATTATATATATATATATATACAGTCAATATATTGGGAACGGTGGAGCACCCTGGCGCAGTGGCGCGGGTTCGAGCCCCCTTGGAGGCATGTCTCCAAGCACCATTAAGAAGTGGACACCCTCAAAAAAAGAATATATATATATATATATATATATATATATATATATATATATATATATATATATAGGGACATAAACATCAATTAGCTATTTCGTAAAAATAGTATATACCAGCATATATAAATATATTATATATTATATTATATATCCATACACTCAACCTATACGCTCTAAGTAACCTAAGCAAATAATACTAATAAATAATTAGATAAAAATAAATTGTGGGATGCTAGCAAAATAATTAAATAAAAGAGGGCGGTTTAACAGAGAACGACACTTTCTCCCATACAGTGCCATGAAGGACACCATGTGAGTGGTCGCAAGATATTAGGTGGTTGTTTGAGTTCGATCGGACTAGATTTGGGCTTGGTACGATCATGACTATAATTTAAGTCATTTGTGATCATTGATAAAATAATAGCATACGGGAGCTCAATTGGATGGCACACAAGTTGCATGTGCATAGTAGACTCAAAATGGGTCAAAACTATATATTGGGTCGATTAGGTTGGATCGATGTCGAGTCCCAAAATTAAATTGGAAGTTCGGTCAAGTTTTACGATAGATGATCTAATGACCTAAATTGACTAGAAAGTTGTACGATGTAAATTGAATGCAAGGGAACAAATTTGAGTGAGACATGATATATCAAAATGAAGATAATCTTATCTACTATAAAACTCATGAAGAAAGTTTTGAGAGATTGACATCCCTGGCGCTCCAAAAATCAAGGACACGAAAAGGTACTTTTAATGATCAAACTAATTATAATAAAATTAATAATGGAAAATAATTCATTCAAAATAATTTTAAAAAACTCTAAAATTTAGGGGGCTCACACCTTCTGCAATTTATATAATATGTCGATGCAATCCATCGCACAAGTGGTATTGCATATACCACTCAGAAATTGAGTAATTCATCGCACAGGTGGTATAGCATATACCACTAAGAAATCAAATCATTTCTCCCGTATCATACTTGGTATGAATAAACAATCTATCCCGACTTGCTATTTCGTAGTGATCATGCCGATCACAACAGTTACTTTTAATAAATCAAAATTCGATTCAGCATGGCCAATGTATATATTGATGGAACTGGAGATTCTCAGGACCCTTACTGCGGTGTGCATATTGATTGATAGAAAGTTAAACAGATTTAATACGTGTTCTACCCTTCATAGATGGAAACTAGGGTTCACAAATTATACCTGCGGTGGGAAGAAGACAAGTAGTTCCTGGCAATCTCGAGCGGACGACCCCAAGATCTTCTGTACGTATTCCTTCCTCGAGTTGGGCGTTGTGTGGGCGACGATCTCCCAACCTTTTCTTCTCCTTGGTAGTCCTCTCTTTCTCTTATTACGTGAATCACGAATTTAGAGAAAGCTTCATATTTCTGATCAGTTATTTAACGGCCAGAGAATAGAGGATATATATAGGCTACGGCAGGGACCATGAGGAAAATTAGGATTAGGCCTCCTAACGGATCTGGATATCCCATGATCAGCCCGAACACACAATCCAGGCCCATTAGTAATAGCTCGGTCCACTAATGAGCTATTGTTGCACTACCTCCCTAATCCCAAATTATGTTTGTGGGCTCCTTTTATTATATGCTCGTTTGGCACCCCATGTTAAGATATCGAATGTCCGTCGATTAAATTAAGTTACTGACAACTATATTGTTTCGACATCTTTTATCCTTAAGTAGTACTGCTCAACTTTATTTGTCATGTCGGATATAATCCACCTATAGGATTTACATGACAATCCTTATGAGCTCTTTAAGGGGACATCATCAACCCGATGTATCGGGACATGGATTTCATTTATAATCAATAACCCATCATACATATAATGTTATTACCCAATTCATAGAGGTTGTTGACCCATAATGAATCTCACTCTTTCATGAGTCAAAGTAATACACACTGCATATACATGTATGTTATTATATCCGGATTAAGAGCACAAGCATCGATAATAACGGAGGTGTCTCTTCACTTATGTAGTCAGTACAAAGAGACCAACCTCAAGTGGTCCTGATACACACAAAGTGTACTAGTGTAAACATAGAGTCAAGATAGACTAATACCATATTATACTACAACCTTTCTAATAGATTGTCCAAGTCCATCTAGGTTGTGAACTATTTATATACTCCATAGGGAACTGATAATAAGATCTTCTGTGTGACAACATACACCATATTATCTACAATATAGAATATCAGACATTTGCATTAACACTTGCAACAAATACAATATATAAACATTTGCCCATATGATTCTCATTCAAAATTTAAGGAAATAAGGTTACTACAAAAGTGATGCTTTTAGTATATAACCCTAACATATATTTCGCCCAGTCAAGTTCGGTGCGCTACCGAACCGATTCGTTCTTATCGATTTAAAAATTTTAGTATCATCTGTTGCATCTCATGCAATGTTTTATTTCTGAAATTCAACTCGTTGTAATTCATGCAACAACATCCCATGATTTTTGTTATATCGATGCAACCAACATTTCTCATATCGACTGTTGTATTGAAACAACAAACATCTCAATTCATAATTCACAATTCATGACTTGTTTTACTTGCAGCAACAAACATCTCAACAATTCATGACTTGTTGCACTTGCGACAACAAACATTTCATGGCTTGTTGCACTTAATGCAACCAAACATTTCACGAATTTTCTCAACAATATCATGTAAATTTTTATAACATTTATGGCAAACTATGCGACTTTGTATTAGACTTATGTACAAAACAACCAGTACGGCATCAAGTAGAGTCAAGAGTCATTTGATTGTGGTAGGCACTTTTAGAATTGAAACGAAGCAAGCATCCTCAGTAAATTGAACCTAGAGCTCTGATACCACTTTGTCACACCCCAACCCAAAAAATCGTTCGTCCTCACATCAATTTAACAGAATCATCATCCTCGCTTGGGCGTAATATCGTACGAGTCTGGATTTGCACTCGTAAAAGATAAGATGACAGGTTCTCAAAATGATTATCTTTGATTTGATATTAGCAGCGAAAGAAATATAGTATACGAAATAATTTTCTTTATTCAATAAGTAGCGCAACATTTACGAAGGCTTCAATAGCCCAAATGAATCATGCCATACTGGCTTACAACACTCAAGTTCTCTCGTGCCCATAAAGGATTTCATCGTTCCATACATCATATCTTCTATATCTCGACCGCATCACCATGTTGCAAGTCCGAGCGTCAACGCGATCGCACGTTTCAAAACTCTACGGCATTCCATGCCTTAGAGCGTCCTAGCGAAGCTCCGTCGTGATCAATCTATTACCTGCATTCTGCAAGCAATCTGGTGGGGGATTAGAACTAATCCTCTCGCATACTGATTCCATTTTACTAAACCGATATTAAGTAGATATATGAAACATGCAACTAAGTTGTGATCTTTCTGTCCTTGCCTTAGGATAGGTTTCATGGTATATTCGAAAGCAATAAAGCATGTTATCATGGCAAGCATATTATGTTTGATTCGTGTAAGCAAACAGGAAGGTAATATATAGCAATCTCGTATTATTTCGGGGCACGACTTCTTACCAACAACGACGCACTCACCCTTACACAGTTGTAAGGTAAATACATCTACCATCTTTTCTTATCATGTTATAAGCGATCTTTTGTATGATCTCTGTGTGCCTGCACCTTTTGCCTACCGTTCTTTAACTATATAAAGTCGTTGGCGTCTCCGTGCCAGATTGGACTATATTCTCCTCTCAATTTGGGTAGCCCGACGTCTCCCATTATGGGTTGCTATCCCAATAACCGGAAAATATACCGCTGCTTACCATCATTGCGGCTTTCACATCAGTAACCGGTTGCTAATCATCTTGAAGATGTGTGCCCACAAGATTAACCATCCCTCCTATATCGAATGGTGTCGGTGCCCAGGCCAATAACTCGTTCGAGGGAAATCATCAACCGTGCACGGGCTATATACTCAAGTCCATTCGACCATACAATATGCGTCTACACATACAACTAAACATAGTCTGATTCCGGAACTCAGACTTCGTATCGTTCTTGCATTTTTCTTTCTTTCAATGTTTTCGCTCTTTCTTTTTTTCTCACATTCTTTCTATGTTCTCACATTCTTTGTACGATTTTATTCTTTTAATATTTTAACGCCTAGATTAAATGTCCAAGTGAATGACCCAAAGGTCCCAAACATTCTCAAGGCAACATACTATACATTTCGTGGCATTTGTGCCACAACTGCTTACTTCGCACATGAAGTATGTCTTTCGATGTTCTACGACTTATCATTTATTGATATGCAATTCGTGCCTTCGATGTACGCCCGACACGATCTTTCAATGTGCTAGACTTATATTCATTCCCTCAGACTCGCGCACTTGAGGCACGCCTCGATAGAGTATTCAATGTTTCTAGATGTCTCGTAGGTGCGTGGTCATGGATAACTTGTCGACAAGGGCGATGTTTTTTCGAGCGGCAACCCGGGGCCACGGGACCGACTCGGCCTAGGAGGAAACACGATATAGCCGAGCTGGGTATAAAGCAACCGGTAGGTCGGGGACTTGCATCGGGGATCGCAACCTGCGGTGCAAGGGTTCCGAATGCCAGGCTATGTCCACGATGGCTTGTCGTGCCAGTGACCTTGGTCGTGTACTAAGGCACTTGCATCGATATAGTCTTTTAATGTTCTAGCATTCTAATTCGTGCGCCAAGGCACGAACAACTCATGCACTGAAGCACTCACCGATACAGTTATCCCATGTTCATATGGCTTGCGCACCGAGGCTCTCGCCTTTACGTTATTTCGATATTCTATAGCGACTCGTACATTTGATATACGTTTCAATTCAATTGTTCTATCTTAGTGTTTGACACGACTATATTCATCTCTCGATCGATCCATGCCCGGGGTCTCGATAGGTTAACTTAGCATACAATGATACATTTTACTTAGGCATGACAA
Source organism: Iris pallida (assembly GCA_029216955.1). Lineage (NCBI taxonomy): Eukaryota > Viridiplantae > Streptophyta > Magnoliopsida > Asparagales > Iridaceae > Iris > Iris pallida. Next base: position 89,136 of record JANAVB010040176.1, on the reverse strand, counting down.
AGCAGAAAATAAGGGTCAAAGTCCTCCCACATTAAGCCGATACGCCTTGTCATTTCGCCGAGCCGATGCAGCTCGATTTCATAACTTTGTTGCAAGGCCAACTCTTCTGACTTAGCCATTCAAGCACTACGTGCTCCATTGAACTACTCGACTGATTAGGCTTACCGTGTCCATGTCTCAGTCCGTTGCGAGGCGATGCTTTAGTTTTGCCGACTCTGTTGCAAACGAAGAAAAATATCGACCTCTTAATTTAGCGTAAAAGCTTACCTTGCACATGAAACCAACTAAAATTAATACGTATTCGGATCAGACTTATGCTTTGCATCGATTCGATGACTTATGCTTTGCATAGATTCGATTTAATAGATCTTCGAATCGACTCAATGCTTTCTTTCGGGCCAACTTAATCTTGTATCGATTCACGTCGATACTTTTTCGGGTCAACACAACTCTTCGAGTCAACGACTCAACATAATACACCTTGTGGAGTGGGGCATTACATCCATATAGCGCTTCTGCCGACTCTTTACGATGCAGAGTCTGTCTTGAATCATACGAAACTTTTCAACGGCTTGATCCACCAGTTCCGGTCCGAGCACCTGTCACTCCCCGATTTTGTTCCAGCATATCGGAGATCGACACTTCCTGTCACGACCCGCACCCTAGAGTAAGGGCACGAGACGTGGGTACGTCCAGCCTACGCCGTAGTGTCGGCGGTAGAACGCTGTCCTAGGTCACAACATCTAGCAGATAAGGGTAAATAAAAACTTATACTCCCCGAATGGGGGTGACATAACAGAATATATCTCAATCACATCTAAGGTAGAACATGAAAGGAAAGAAAGATAAATATCCAGAAATGAAACACAGAGATACGATCCAGAATTCTAAGTGTCTAAATAAGTACATATCCAAATAACATCTCAGAAACTCAATACAGAATCCAGAAAGATAAAGACATCCTAATCTAGGGAAGTATCATCAACTGCTAGTAGGTCCAAGTCACTAGTGATGTCTAATGCTGCACCAAGAGGGGTAGACACCAGCGCCTCATCATTCACTGTAAAATTTTCAACAGGTCCAGTTAGGAAGGGAACGAGCACATATCTCTCAACAGTTCATAACAGGTTAGGAGTATAAATCATACAATAGAGTAAAATACAGGATGTGCTGAAAAGGAAGTACGAGTAAACATGAGATATTTGTAACTGAAAGTAAATACATGATAAGTAGAGACTGTAAGTGGCTAAGTAATTTAGAGTACAATATGGTTATGTAAACGACTTAGGGGCACATGAATACAACTAAGAGGCACATTTATACAGCTACTGGGGATAATGATCACATAACCAATTCTACTCACCCCGTCCCAATCAATACACAAGGATCCATTCAAGTTACGTTATAAGCACATGAATACAGCTAAAGATACATGACTCATGTAATGAGTAGTACATGAGGCACATGAAAGCACATGAGAATATGTATAAACATGAACTAGTACGAGTACAAGGAGTACCTGATGCACATGATAAAGTACACGAACATAAAATACTCGATGCACCCGTAGAGGGATAACATCTCAGGAAGGGATCCATATAGTACTAATCCGTGAAAATACGTGTCAGCATCATGTAAAGTAATCTAGAGCAAGAATATAGTCCAGATAAGTATGAAAAGATCAGAGAATATACTCGCCTGCTAACTGAATGTCCAAGATGAAAGTACTATCCGAGGAGTGGTGTCTGGCTCCTATTAGAACAGCACAAGTCACAACAAGTCCAGAATAGTAATAAGATGCACTACGATGCATACTACATGAATCTAGGTCAATCTAGACCAAAGTCAACTCTTGGTCAACTCTGGTCAATCCTAGAAGTCAAACTAGTTCAACCAAGTCAAACCTAAGTCAAACTAGTCTATACTTGGCAAACAAGGCTATTCTAAGTCTAACAAGACCACACAAGTCTAATCTAAGCTCACCAGTCAAGCAGACACAACCATAGGCCATAGGCTAAGAGACTAGGCCATAGGCTAAGGCTATACCATGCCCAAGCCAACCAAAAATCATATCACATGTCAATTTTATAAGCCTAAATATGAAACACACATTAACACATTATACAATCTAGTATAGGAGCACATATACCATATAGGCTAACTATATGTATACTACACCTACATGAATATCTAATATATATTTTTAGGCACACACATTATATATATAAGATACCTATACATATATACCTCAATACATATATATATATATATATATATATATATATATATATATATATATATATATATATATATAAATATATATATATATATATATATATATACACATGATGTATGGAAAAAGGGGGCACATGAATATGTGTCCAAGTGTATGTGTGTGTGTGTATCATGGGAATGAGAGTGTTCAAGTGTGTGATAGAGTGATGGGTGTGAGGATGTGTAAGGAATATTCATGAGAGCATGTGTGTGTGTGTGTGTGCATAGACATGTGAGTGTGAGAGGGCTATACATAGGTGTGTGTATAGGCATGTGTGTGTGAGAGGGCTATACATAGGTGTGTGTATAGGGTATAGGACAGTGAGGATGTGTTAGGGATGACTGAAACAGTAAGCACATGACAATGTGAATACAAATCAGTGAAGTATATTGTATAGTAGTGTCTATAGGAAAATAGGGAATACATGTGCGGGAATTTCCTGAATCAGTGAAAGGAAAAAAAACAGGAATCAATTATTAGTTTTAAGGATTCCTGTGATAGTTCATTTATAAACCATTCAACATTCAAAACTGAGTTGATATTCAATATAGGACCAGACCCTGAACTCAGGTTCTATCCATTTAATCAGTGAATCAAAAACTTCATAACAGTGAAATCAAGTATGACATAAGAGTGAAATCAACCCAATCTCTTACTGGAATCTCAGTAACATTCAATATTGGAAAAACCTTAAACATTGAACTCAGGATTTACACTTGCATTGCAATCTCAGATATTCGAACAATGTAATCAAGTTAATCAGTAGCTACACACATCCATAAACAACCTAGATTCCAACTAATTTAGCATTTAATCATCAGAGAATGGGTTCAAATAACTGACAGCATGTATCAGTCACACATTCAATCCCAATCCTAATATCAAAATCCAATTCTAAGTAAAAAACCCAAATCCAATAGGTAAAATCGAACTAACAGTGGCTATTACATGTGTACATGTATCTAACATGAAAAATCTAATCATCCAAGTACAGTTAAAACAGAATTTAAAGGTTCAAAAATGAAGAACAGTACATAGTATCAGTCAATACTCCAACTTAGGGTTCGAATCCCATTCCAGATCATAAACCCAAATCCAACTTGTAAAAATTAACTAACATGAGTTATTAAACATGTCCTGGAATCAAAATGACAATTTAATCATAATTTAAACAATCAAAAGTGGAATAAATCACAGGATTAACAGAACTGTACACAGTGTAAAACAGTGTCTCTTGCACGTGTTCATTGGGCTCGTGCACGTGACACGACACGACACAGACCCTGTGCTCGTGTTCCAGTGTCGAGTGTGTCTAGGTCTAGGATCTTGACACCCTGATTTGGGTCTACGACATGTGTGTCAGTGACGCGACACACGTATCAGTCGCCCAAATCGGCTGAACCCGATTCAGCGCGTGACCAATGCACATACGAATGTGTGTCCAATACGACACGAGGACTCATAAAACTTGGGGAGCCTCGTGTCATTGTCAGCCCCGACCTGTGTGTCAAAATTCCCGTGTCCTAGTGGCGTGTCTAGTGAGTTGTGGCCCCCGAAATGCAGGGCATGCACAATGCCAGTGCACACGCGCGCGACAGCATCTTCGCGTGTCCGTGCAGACTCGACACGACAGGAAAGTGGCACAAGGACTCAAGAAACATGTAAGCGACACCTAAACCTAATTTCATGTTCAAATACTTTCCTAAAAATCATACGAAATACCCATTGGGGCATTTCATCAAACACATGCAATATGACACTAATACGTGTCCAAATAGGACACGAATTGGACACGAAATCTAGGGTTTCCTATTCCTACAGTTAGGTTAGGCCTAGGGCTCCCTAGATATGCAATAAAATTAGGATTCTATGGTGTGGAATGAAAGTTACCTATGTGTGTCAAAATCCTCAAAAAGCTCCACAAAGAGGTGTTCTTCTTGATAGCCAACTCCTCTAATTTGCTCCTAAGCTGAGATTTCTTGATACCAACAGCAAGAGGAGTAAAATTAGAACCCATTGCAATTGGTTTGGATGAAAAAGGAATTAAAATGGATTTTCTATAATTTATTAAAGATGGGGGCTTACCTCTTTCTAAAACTTGCCAAAAATCCTAATGGAGGCTAGCCCTAACTTTGAGGAGTATTAAATAGAGGGGGGGATCAATAGTGGCGGGCCAAAACTTTTAGGGTTAGGGTTTGGCTACATGGTGTGGGCCTATGGGCTTTAAGGCTAAAGTTATTAGTCATGACTTATGAAGTCACAAGCCATTCTAGCCTAATCAATTCCTAATCTCTCCAAACAAGTTCCAATGAGTTAAACCTCACTAACTTACGTCAAGCTAAGGTTACTTAACCTAACCAAGTGGTCATGACCTAGGTTAGTCTCCTAGTCAACACTAGTCAAAGTCAACTATAGCACCAAAACAAATATACTAAAAATCACTGAAAATTCTAATAAATATAATTAATACTAACTATCACTAACCATGGTTTTCTAAGACTAGCTGTGACTAATCTAGGTTAGGTCCAAACCAAGTTAGGCTAATCACAAAACATGGCAATCAATTAAATAATATTAAAATCACACCATTTTTAATAATACATTAAATTCCAAATAATATATATTAAATTCAATTAAATTCAAAATGACAAAAATACCCTCGAACTGGAAATGATAAATGAAACACCCTAATCTCATGGCTAGGCTCTAGGTTAGGTTGTCTCTAGTGTTACACTATCAAAACACCAAAATCATAAGTCATGATTTAAAATAGTTTTAAAATGATTTAAAAAAATTCCTAAAATTATATCATGAGTTAAATATCACTATTAAAAGATTAAAATCACAAAATTTCAAAATTATCCTCATTTGGAAAACTGGGTGTTACAATCCTACCCACCTTAGAAAAATTTTGACCTCAAAATTAAGATGATCGCACCCCTTCTAGGTCAAACCCAAACAATCAAGGTCAAAAGAGAACTTATATAAATCATGCAATTGGAAGGATATCATACAGGATTTGGTAAGTGGTATCAGTCTGAGGTCTTATCTAGCCATTCTAGTCATATTAGATCAAGAGCAATCATAAGGTATCAAAACATACAACAATATGGTAGGGTGCATTAATTTCAAAGACTGGCTAAGATATAGGTCAAAGACTCACCTCCAACTAGGTCAGGTGGCTGGAACTCCCTCCCGAAGGCAGAGTCTTGGCTGGGATAAGTGCAGCAGGATAGTCTCGCAACCTGTGTGCAGCCGAACCACACAATAGGCACACCCCTCTTCTCTTCCTATAGTTGTCCCACACATGTCCAAGCTTCTTACAGAAGGTGCAGGTAGGAACTCTCTCAGCTGGCCTCTGCTGAACAGGAGTCTGGACTAGGTAGGCTGGTCTAGGCTGATAGTCTGGGTGCTCACGGGGCTCTGGGTATACACTGCTCCTCGGCCTCTTAGAACTAGGCTCTTCCCCTGAATGTACCATATCCTACAGTAGTTGGATCCTGCGGCCCTGCTCCTTCAGGATCTCAACCTGAACTCTCTGTGTCTCCAACACATCCCGGAGAAGTTTGGATATCTGAGCTCCGTCAGGAAACAAATATGACGAGGGTATGGTATGGGGTACCGCTCCTAGAGGCAGAGGAGGAGACGGGAAAGGACTCTTGGTCTCAGATGAGACTGTAGCTCTCTCCTGAATAACAGGTGGTGGAAAGAAACTCACTGGTGAGGATGCTATCACCTCCTCGATGGCGGGAGGTGCCACTACCCTTGGGTCAGCCTGAGGGGTCACTACCTCCTGAGCAATAGGAGGTGGAAGCACACTATCAGTAGCTGCAGCTGCTCTCAGGCGACAGGCTCGGGTCATGGGTGCCATACTGGAAAGGATAAAAATACAACAATCATTAAGACTGTATGGCAGTCTACTATCCTATTTAAAAACCGGTAATTATCAAAAATAAAATAAGTTAACTACTAATCATCTATAAAGAGGTACTATTTTAAGAAAACCAGAACCACCAGTTTAAGGAACGAAAGTCAATAACATTGAATCCAATCACAATATAATATATATAGAAGGAGAGAGTGTTAGAGAGGGAAAAGATAGCATTATGTAAGGGTCATGTGGTTTGTGTGTGTAAAAAATACATGAAAGTGTGTAGGAGGATTTGGGTCTCAACTATAGCTATCAAGTTACACTATTCATGGCATATTGGTTAAGTAATCTACAAGGCACAAGCTATTTACTCATAACATGTATGGCTAACCGTATATATAAGTATATCTATATGGCTACATGAACATAACATAGAGATGAAGGGTTAGGTTTTCATGGCAGTTGTGAACATTAATGTAGAGTGTCAAGTGTACATGGGTTAAAACTTGAAATAAAGGGTTCAATCATTCAGTTTTAGTTCAACATTACATATTAATCCGAAATTGAACTACACATTTGAAAGCAATGAAAGAAAAAAATGTTAACATGTATTCAGTTTTCAAAATTTAGGAGAAATTCGAACATCAAAACCAACTCAATGTTTACCACAACCATAACCTAACATGTAAGAGTATGAACCTAACATTATATACCTGCACACAACCATATATACGGCTCAAAACATTACAATTTAAAACTGCAATTTGAACTAAACACTTAGAATCCAAGGTTAAGGGTTTACTATGTACACAGTCTCAGATTTGACAATTCAACACAAAACTCAACCAATTTCTTTAAGAAATGAAACCCTGTATATAACATACATGTGTAGTGATGTAAGCAAAACTAATAACATGAAATTTAAATTTAAATTACGAATTTAATCTGGGGAAACGGAGAACTAGTCATTGATACTGTCCTATATTAGAATTATTGGGATTTTGAGAACTTAACATCAATCATATTAACATGCATTTAGATAGGTTGGTAAACAAGTGTAGCATGCATACGTGTCAGGCAAGCATCTATGTCTACTATATATATTTTAAGGTAATACAAGAAATAATGGCAAGAGAAAATATTGATAAAATCTGTTCTGCTTATCTGTTTAAAAGAGGGAACCATTTTGAAACCAGAGTTACAATATCAAATCTAAGTCTTGTTCTAGCAAAATCACCGATTCATTGTATTAGAAAGAATTTATAGCAAGAAGTTACACAAGGTTATAGTAACAGTTAGGCTACTCCTACTCATACTCCTACTCCTAAGTTATTTGATGATGGGGTACAATTTATACAACGGAATGGTACGATAGAGATGATATGTTTAAAAACCTTCTTAAGATACAATCTGATAATCATATGCATCTGTCCAAAATTATGTCACTCAGAGTCCTCGCCATGCCAGTAAGCAAGGCTGCGAATAACGATAGATTCCATAACTAGGGTATACACCTCTACAATCATGTCGTCTGGAAATCTCGCTATGCCGACTAGTATAGCTGCAAGAATTTCTAAATCTCATAACCAAGATACGTACATCCGAAGCCAGGTCTCCATGTTTTCGCCACGCCAACTAATATGGCTGCGATAAACTACAGGTTCCATAATCAAGTAGACGTTTTACCATCCCTGTATTCCCGTCAATATGTGTTATTAGAAAATATCGTAACTCAGGCCTTAAAATTCATCTCGATAGAAAAATCAAAATCAACAACGATCGAACAAAATCAAATTCCATAATCAAGGAGTGAGAGCGAACAAAATAAGGGAAAGGATTTCAAATTGAAGTTTAAATAAGATTTTCAAGGGTCGTCCCAGGAATCTTTCAAGGAATCCTAACTGTGATTGAGTACCCTCAAAAAAAATATCCTAATCCTACTGCAGGCTGTAGTGATACTCTAGTTCGAATACCACTACATAAACTCGACCTGTATGGGCCACCACTAAAAACGTGTCACGACCCGCACCCTAGAGTAAGGACACGAGACGTGGGTACGTCCAGCCTACGCCGCAGTGTCGGCGGTAGAACGCTGTCCTAGGTCACAACATCTAACAGATAAGGGTAAATAAACACTTATACTCCTCGAATGGGGGTGACATAACAGAACATATCTCAATCACATTTAAGGTAGAACATGAAAGGAAAGATAGATAAATATCCAGAAATGAAACACAAAGATACGATCTAGAATTCTAAGTGTCTAAATAAGTATATATCCAAATAACATCTCAGAAACTCAATACAGAATCCAGAAAGATAAAGACATCCTAATCTAGGAAAGTATCATCAACTGCTAGTAGGTCCAAGTCACTAGTGATGTCTAATGCTGTACCAAGAGGGGTAGACACCAGAGCCTCATCATTCACTATAAAATTTTTAACAGGTCCAGTCAGGACGGGAACGAGCACATATCTTTCAACATTTCATAACAGGTTAGGAGCATAAATCATGCAATAGAGTAAAATACAGGAAGTGCTGAAAAGGAAGTACGAGTAAACAGGAGATATTTGTAACTGAAAGTAAATACATGATAAGTAGAGACTGTAAGTGGCTAAGTGATTTAGAGTACAATATGGTTATGTAAACGGCTTAGGGGCACATGAATACAACAAAGAGGCACATTTATACAGCTACTGGGGATAATGATCACATAACCAATTCTCCTCACCCCGCCCCAATCAATACACAAGGATCCATTCAAGTTACGTTATAAGCACATGAATACAGCTAAAGATACGTGACTCATGTAATGAGTAGTACATGAGGCACAAGAAAGCACATAAGAACATGTAAAAACATGAACTAGTACGAGTACAAGGAGTACCTGATGCACATGATAAAGTATATGAACATAAAATACTCGATGCACCCATAGAGGGATAACATCTCAGGAAGGAATCCATATAGTAATAATCCGTGAAAATACGTGTCAGCATCATATAAAGTAATCTAGAGCAAGAATATAGTCCAGATAAGTATGAAAAGATCAGAGAATGTACTCGCCTGCTAACTGAATGTCCAAGACAAAAATACTGTCAGAGGAGTGGTGTCTGGCTCCTATTAGAACAGCATAAGTCACAATAAGTCCAGAATAGTAATAAGATGCACTACGATGCATACTACATGAATCTAGGTCAATCTAGACCAAAGTCAACTCTTGGTCAACTCTGGTCAACCCTAGAAGTCAAACTAGGTCAACCAAGTCAAACCTAAGTCAAACTAGTCTATACTAGGCTAACAAGGCTATTCTAAGTCTAACAAGACCACACAAGTCTAATCTCAGCTCACCAGTCAAGCAGACACAACCATAGGCCATAGGCTAAGAGACTAGGCCATAGGCTAAGGCTAAACCATGCCTAAGCCAACCATAAATCATATCACATGTCAATTTTATAAGCCTAAATATGAAACACACATTAACACATTATACAATCTAGTATAGGAGCACATATACCATATAGGCTAACTATATGTATACTACACCTACATGAATATCTAATATATATTTTTAGGCACACACATTATATATATAAGATACCTATACATATATACCTCAATATATATATATACTAGTCATAACCCATGCCCATAAGGCATGGTTCATTTAAGGTATTCCCCCTCAAAATCTTGGACCCCCAATTTTAAACGAACAATAATAATTTTGAGGCCTCCATCAAAATATTAAATCCCAACCACTGCAGGATGTGAATTTTCTTTGGATTCTCCATAAAACCCTATTCTCAATAATGCTCATCCACAACCATTATGAGGCCCCCATCAAAATATTAAATCCCAACCATCAAAATATTAAATCCCCATCTTTGGATTCCCCATAAAACCCCACTCCCAATAATACTCTTCCCCATAAAACCCCACTCCCAATAATGCTCTTCCCCAAAAAATCACACAACCGTTGATTCACCAAAATTAAATCCCAACCACTCTTTATCTTGGCACAGTCAGCCCTAGGATTCAAAAACCTTTGTGTTTTGTATAATAGATGATCCGAATACCCAAGGCCCTCACGATCCTTGTCGGGAATGGTCATGCTTCATAGGATATCTGAGATCATCAAGATGCTGGCAACATGTTTGCCCATCAAAAGTTTTGGCATATCATTGGTCCCGCCATGACTCATTTAGTACATGGTGTTTTCATGAGTTACCTCCTTCAATTAATTGAACCATTATAATACAGAGTGAATTTCCATCAACGGGAGTTGTGGTGGATGGTTCTATATATAAAAATGTGTTTGTAAAAAAAATATTCAGGATAAAGGTTGTGTTGCTCATTTTACTAAGTAGTAATGTGTTTCGCATGGATACCTTAAAATAAAAATTAAAAAAGCTAAATTTTAACTTGATACTCTCAACTATTCAAGTTTTTCAACTTGATACCCTAACCTTTAATATGAGACAACTTAATAACTCAACTATAATTGTACAACATATAGCCTAACAGTGTTAACGGAAAATCTAAAATTAATAAAATACCTCCCTTGGACATGATCACTTCAAATATCCCCATGGAAGAGGATGGGGATAATTTGGTCAAAAAACATTATTTATTTTTGTTGAAACAGAAAAATTAATGCTTGATCGATGGAGGATATCAACTTAAAAATATGCAATAGTTGAGTGTAGTGATTGGTATGATATTAAAGTTTAGGGGTATCAAATTGAAAAGCTTGAATAGTCGAAAGTATCAAGTTGAAATTAAGCCAAATAAAAATAAAAAATTGCAGGATAGCCTACGTTATGTGTCACAACACAAAGACAATCTAAAGCACATTGTCCATTCTATTCCAAACAAAAGAAACAAATTTCCAGAGCTTACGATCTCTCAAGTCTATTTTTATCTACACTCGAGAACCAATAATAATGAAGAGATACAAAATGGAGGGTAGGCAGTAGGTCCAAATTGCTGCCTAATCGAAATCTTGGTTCGACCGGCTGCTCAATGAACCCACATTTCAAGCAGGGATTCGCCACCACAGACCATAACACGATACGACTTAAATCTTGAAAATTATTCTGATCCTGTTGTCACGAAAAGAAAAAAAAAACAAAGAAAACTAAAGATTGTTTCTTTTCTGACGAATAAAATTGCCATTCTCGCCCAGATCATCCAGTTTATTCTTCAATTGGGTCCAATTCAAACAACGGTTCTTGGAATGGAAACCCTAAAATTGGCGGTCGGAAGCCCTAACTTGACGAAGCTGACGTGGACGCCGAGGCTCCGGTGGACGGCCGAACAGTCGATGCAGAGGAAGATCCCGTACGTCACCGACGCCCACGTCGGGTTCCTCGCGTTGCAATCGAAGCACATCTGCAGCCAATCCAAAAATAATAAAAAATCGATCGGATCTGGAAATTCCGAACTCCAGATCCGAAAACCCTAAAATCGGGAACCGAACGATCACCTTGTTCTCCGACCGGGAAATAAGCTTCCTGAACACCGCGTTCTTGTCGTAGAAGCCGTCGGACGCCATGGACGAAGTCTCCGGGACACCGGATGAGGAAATTTATTGATTTGTTTAGGGTCTTTTTTGCGATTTTTTTTCCTTTCGTCGAGAGGAGGAAGGAAAGTTTTCGAGCAGAATTCCCCTTCGAGATCGAGAGAGTGAACCGAAAAATACGAATAGACGGACCCATTAATAGAAAGGCAATTTTACATACGGGTCCCTTAAAGTTTTCTTAATTGTTTTCTGCATCCAACTCCTACAACCATTCCCATCAAAATATTAAATCTCAACCATCAAAATATTAAATCCCATCTTTGGATTCCCCATAAAATCCCACTCCCAATAATATTCTTCTCCATAAAACTCCACTCCCAATAATGCTCTTCCCCATAAAACCCCACAACCGTTGATTCACCAAGATTAAATCCCAACCACTCTTTATCTTGGCACAGTCAGCCCTAGGATTCAAAAACCTTTGTGTTTTGTATAATATATATATATATATATATATATATATATATATATATATATATATATATATATATATATATATATATATATAAAAAATATATATATATATATATATACATGATGTATGGAAAAAGGGGGCACATGAATATGTGTCCAAGTGTATGTGTGTGTGTGTGTATCATGGGAATGAGAGTGTTCAAGTGTGTGATAGAGTGATGGGTGTGAGGGTGTGTAAGGAATATTCATGAGAGCATGTGTGTGTGTGTGTCCATAGACATGTGAGCGTGAGAGGGCTATACATAGGTGTGTGTATAGGCATGTGAGTGTGAGAAGGCTATACATAGGTATGTGTATAGGGTGTAGAATAGTGAGGATGTGTTAGGGATGAGTGAAACAGTGAGCACATGACAATGTGAATACAAATCAGTGAAGTATATTGTATAGTAGTGTCTATAGGAAAACAGGGAATACATGTGTGGGAATTTCCTGAATCAGTGAAAGGAAAAAAAATATGAATCAATTCTCAGTTTTAAGGATTCCTGTGACAGTTCATTTATAAACCATTCAACATTCAAAACTGAGTTGATATTCAATATAGGAACAAACCCTGAACTCAGGTTCTACCCATTTAATCAGTGAATCAAAAACTTCATAATAGTGAAATCAAGTATGACATAAGAGTGAAATCAACCCAATCTCTTACTGGAATCTCAGTAACATTCAATATTAGAAAAACCTTAAACATTGAACTCAGGATTTACACTTGCATTATAATCTCAGATATTCGAACAGTGTAATCATGTTAATCAGTAGCTACACACATCCATAAACAACCTAGATTCCAACTAATTTAGCATTTAATCATCAGGAAATTGGTTCAAATAACTGACATCATGTATCAGTCACACATTCAATCCCAATCCCAATATCAAAATCCAATTCTAAGTGCAAAACCCAAATCCAATACGTAAAATCGAACTAACAGTGGCTATTACATGTGTACATGTATCTAACATAAAAATCTAACTAATCATCCAAGTACAGTTAAAACAGAATTTAAAGGTTCAAAAATGAAGAACAATACATAGTATCAGTCAATACTCCAACTCAGGGTTCGAATCCCATTCCAGATCATAAACCCAAATCCAACTTGTAAAAATTAACTAATATGAGTTATTAAACATGTCCTGGAATCAAAATGACAATTTAATCATAATTTAAAAATCAAAAGTGGAATAAATCACAGGATTAACAGAACTGTACACAGTGTAAAACAGTGTCTCGTGCACGTGTTCATTGGGCTCGTGCACGTGACACGACACGACATAGACCCTGTGCTCGTATCCCAGTGTCGAGTGTGTCTAGGTCTAGGATCCTGACACCCTGATTTGGGTCCACGACATGTGTGTCAGTGATACGACACACATATCCATCGCCCAAATCGGCTGAACCCAATTCAGCGCATCACCAATGCACACACGAATGCGTGTCCGACATGACATGAGGACTCGTGAAACTTAGGAAGCCTCGTGTCAGTGTCAGCCCCGACCTGTGTGTCAAAATTCTTATGTCCTAGTGGCGTGTCTAGTGAGTTGTGGCCCCTGAAATGCAGGGCATGCACAGTGCCTGTGCACGCACGCGCGACAGCGTGTTCGCGTGTCCGTGCAGACTCGATACGACACGACACAAAATGGCACAAGGACTCAAGAAACATGTAAGTGACACCTAAACCTATTTTTTTGTTCAAATACTTTCCTAAAAATCACACGAAATGCCCATTGGGGCATTTCATCAAACACATGCAATATGACACTGATACGTGTCCAAATAGGACACGAATTGGACACGAAATCTATGGTTTCCTATTCTTACAGTTAGGTTAGGCCTAGGGCTCCTTAGATATGCAATAAAATTAGGATTCTAAGGTGTGGAATGAAAGTTACCTATGTGTGTCAAAATCCTCAAAAAGCTCCACAAAGAGGTGTTCCTCTTGATAGCCAACTCCTCCAATTTGCTCCAAAGCTGAGATTTCTTGATACCAACAGCAAGAGGAGTAAAATTAGAATCCATTGCAATTAGTTTGGGTGAAAAAGGAATTAAAATGGATTTTCTATGATTTATTGAAGATGGGGGCTTACCTCTTTTTAAAACTTGCCAAAAATTCTAATGGAGGCTAGCCCTAACTTTGAGGAGTATTAAATAGAGGGGGGACCAATAGTGGCTGGCCAAAACTATTAGGGTTAGGGTTTGGCTACATGGTGTGGGCCTATGGGCTTTAAGGCTCAAGTCATTAGTCATGACCTAGGTTAGTTAAACCTCACTAACTTAGGTCTAGCCTAATCAATTCCTAATCTCTCCAAACAAGTTCCAATGAATTAAACCTCACTAACTTAGGTCAAGCTAAGGTTACTTAACCTAACCAAGTGGTCATGACCTAGGTTAGTCTCTAGGTTAGTCTCCTAGTCAACACTTGTCAAAGTCAACTATAGCACCAAAACAAATATACTTAAAATCACTGAAAATTCTAATAAATATAATTAATACTAACTATCACTAACCATGGTTAGCTAAGACTAGCTGTGACTAATCTAGGTTAGGTCCAAACGAAGTTAGGCTAATCACAAAATATGGCAATCAATTAAATAACATTAAAATCATACCATTTTTAATAATATATTAAATTCCAAATAATATATATTAAATTCAATTAAATTCAAAATGAAAAAAGTACCCTCGAACTGGAAATGATAAATGAAACACCCTAATCTCATGGCTAGGCTCTAGGTTAGGTTGTCTCTAGTGTTGCACTATCAAAACACCAAAATCATAAGTCATAATTTAAAATAGTTTTAAAATGATTTAAAAAATTCCTAAAATCACATCATGAGTTAAATATCACTATTAAAAGATTAAAATTACAAAATTTCAAAATTACCCTTATTTGAAAAACTGGGTGTTACAATCCTACCCACCTTAGAAAAATTTTGTCCTCGAAATTAAGATGATCGCACCCCTTCTAGGTCAAACCCAAACAATCAAGGTCAAAAGAGAACTTATCTAAATCATGCAATTGGAAGGATATCATACAGGATTTGGTAAGTGGTATCAGTCGGAGGTCTTATCTAGCCATTCTAGTCATATTAGATCAAGAGCAATCATAAGGTATCAAAATATACAACAATATGGTAGGGTACATCAATTTCAAAGACTGGCTAAGATATAGGTCAAAGACTCACCTCCAACTAGGTCTGGTGGCTGGAACTCCCTCCCGAAGGTGGAGTCTTGGCGGGGATAAGTGCAGCAGGACAGTCTCGCAGCCTGTGTGCAGCCGACCCACACAACAGGCACACCCCTCTTCTCTTTCTATAGTTGTCCCACACATGTCCAGGCTTCTTACAGAAGGTGCAGGTAGGCACTCTCTCAGCTGGCCTCTGCTGAACAAGAGTCTGGACTAGGTAGGCTGGTCTAGGCTGATAGTCTGGGTGCTCACGGGGCTCTGGGTATACACTGCTCCTCGGCCTCTTAGAACTAGGCTCTCCCCCTGAATGTACCAAATCCCACAGCAGTTGGATCCCGCGGCCCTGCTCCTTCATGTAAAACCCCTAAATTTCTACTATTTTTTATTTATTTATTTATTTATTAATTTGCATGGATTTAAAATTTTTGTATTGTATGTCACGTAGTCGTATTGTACGTCGTATGCGAAATTTTCGTTTGCTCGACGAGTACGAATATGTGCGAGCGTACATATTTTATAAAAACATTTTCTTTTCTATTTTAATATACACTATCAAAATTATATAATTAATATTTTTGCTATAAAAAGGCTTTTGTTTCTAAAAAGTTATTAGTCATAAATAATATTTTGTATACTAGAAAAGCCTAATTATATAAAGGATATTTGTTGCATACAAATATTTCGTTATTTATTTATTGGTCTATTTTAAATAAAAGTATAATTTTCAAAATTTATTAATAGTAATATTTTATTGTTCAAAAAGATATTTAAAAATATTTATTATTTTTGAAATTATTATTATTGGTATTTTGAAAAATATTTTTTTGAAAGTTATTGTGGCCCTTTAAATCTTGATTTGAATATATGTATTTATTTAAATAGTAAATAATTGAAATTTGAATTATTGTTTTGATTTTTAAACTACTAGAATTTAATTCGATTTAAATTCAATTTAATTGGATTTGGATTCGGATTTGATTTAATTGGTTTTAAATTAAATAGATTGCATTATCTAATTTGGGGTTTTAAATTTTCCTAATCCTATCCAAATTGGGAATTCCCACATCCTATAAATAGGTAGGTACTCCTCCAACTTATTCATTATTCTTCCACAAAATTTCTACCATCCACAAGTGCAGTGCCTCGTGTCCGTGCTCGTGTCTGTGTCCAACCATTCTTATTCCATATTACATTTACATTATCTTCTTCCTCGTGTCGGACACACCCCGACATCATCAAATCCCTAATCCTAGCCTAGCCTAGCCTAGTCTACGCTGCTTCTTTCTCCCGTCAACGTTTGCCGTACCCGACCTTGGACCCCAACCTTCAACCCCAGTCTTCCACCACCGTTACCAACACCATCACCTACGCCCTAGCTAACTGCAGCCTACCAACACCATCCCCGGCGAAGCCGCCCATCACCCCTGTCATCCGTCGCACTCCCTGCGACCCTTCAACCCAACATCAGACCCAGCACCACCACGTCGTCACCCCCACCACGACCAGTACCCTGACCCGTCCCGGCCAGCACCTCACAACCGACGCCGGAACACCAAAACCATCACCGTCACCACAACCGTCGTCATTGACACCACCACAGACCCGCCACAACCGACCAACGCCTTGGCCACCCCGGCCGGCGACTTCCCAACACCACCAACACCAGAAACCAAAAGAAAAGAAAACCAAAACGAAACCCTTACCTCTGCCGGCGATCGACCGCCGCAGCATCGCCGTGCCCGTCCGCCAAACCCACGTAGCCGCGACCGCTCGCCTCCGCGAGCAGCCTCCGCCGCCAAAACTGGCCGGAGCTCCGTCGACACCTGAACTCCACCGAACGCCCAGCCCGCGGTCGCCTAAGAGTATGGCCGGACCCTCTTTTTCTCGCCGTCGGCCGTGCGTCCCCGTGCCCGAGCGTGCCGCCCAAGCTCCACACACCCCTCGCCGTCGCTCGCCAACTCTCACTCACCCAAACCGCCGTCGCGCCAGCGCCTCCGTGCGCCGCCCCTGCCCTCTCTCCCGTCCGCTCGCCGCCATCCTCCCTCTCCTCGTCTTCCGCCGCCGACGAAACCCCCAAAACCCACCTCCGGTGCCGTCCTAGCTGTGGCTCGACGACCCGAGCCACCGTCCCCCTCCGAAAAACCCTACCGCCGTCCGCCCCCTGCTTTCTCTCCTCCGCCGCCTACAACCCTCTCTCCTTCCGTTCCTCACTCTCTCGTGCTCTCTCTCTATCCTTCTCTTCCCTTCGGTTCTTTTGTTTTTTTTTCTTTTCTTCATCTCTCTCTTTCTAGAAACGAGAGAGAACAGTAATTACTATTTTGTTGAATTTATTTATTATTTTTATTTCTTTTTATTTATTTATTATGGTTAAAATAATTAATGGTATTAGTATTATTAATTACTTATTTTACTGTTACTTACTATTATTAAAAGTTTATCATTATTTTATTATTCTTATTATTATTATTATTTATACCCTATGAAGTATACATATGTATATATGTTGTTATAATAATTATGTTACTAATATTAATTGATATTCTTAGAAACTATTAGTTATTTTACTATAAGAAATAAAATATTTATATTTTCCAAAAATTGTATTGTAACAAAATATTGTAATAGGCTTGGCCAATATTTATTTTCAATTTACGTCTCAAAACCCTAAAATAATATTGGTACACTATTTTTACGGTATTTTGAATATAGGACTCTTGACATACAAATATTATTTTTTTGTATTTCCTAAGTTATAGTATTAGCCATAAAATGATTTTTCTATATTTTAAATACTTATTTAAATTATTTTTAACTAGTAAATAAAAGTTTTCCAAGTATTTATATATTTACTTTTGAAATAAGAAATGCTTTTCCAAAATTATATATATTATTTATCGAATTATTTTAATTATCCTTCTGTTTGAGACCAATTCCATCCTTCCTATTTCCTCACAAATACTGCACAACCCCATGTCCACCCTAACTAATTTGACCGTCCCGGACCCATTGGAACTGTTCGTGTCACCATCCGAGGTCTCCTTGTACAGTTGTTGCACCAAAGTTGCAGATCGTGCCACCTTGATCATCGCAGCACACCAGGCGTCCTACCAGGCAAGACACCTTGTCATTTGCTGTTTAATTATTTTAGCTCATATTTCATGTATTATTTATTTTCTTTATGCAAAATAAACTGTAATACATGGCATAACTGTTTATTTATATTTTCTGCTGTGTATTATTTTTCTTACAAATTAAACCTAGATTTAAGGGACCACCTTGTGTGTCGCATTTATTGACCTTGACACGTTGTAAACACGAAGTTGTGTGTCGCATATAAAACACGGAAGTACGTGATTGGCTGGCCACCAGTACGTACAAGCCGTGCGATAGGAATAACCGCTAATAGAGGTTGCATGCTAGTTTGACTTAGCGGTTATAGTGGTTTGTGTTGTGGATACAACACAGTAGGCATTGGGTGGGGAGGACAATTCCTTAGCGTATGGGCTTCGATGCACTTCCCTTGTGACCCGGACTCTCCACTGGAGATACGGGGTTGATGACCCATGCTCTTCCTGCTGGGGCCTCTGGTGCCCAAGAGGGGACTATGCCGATCCTATTCAGCCAGGATCCATACGTAGAAAGGATTGTTCTTAACTACATTTCACTTAGAATGGTAGGCTACCCTATCCGTTAGGTACGAGTACTTTTGGTTTGGGTACTTGTATCTGACCGTGGCTTAGAACAATAACTTGTCGCAGATTAGTTAGTCACATCTTGTCCTTGTTTGGTTGTAGGTGTGACTTACTACTTCGATGAGAAGGAATTGAACCCTGTTGGGGTCCGGATACCATATTGGATTCATAGCATGGAAAGATACGTCGCCGTGAATTAGTTTACCATCTCCTGTCCTTGTTTGGTTGGGGGGATGGTACGCTCGTTCAGTAGGTGCGTATTGGAACATGTTATAAATTCGATTGACTTATTTATTTGAGCAATATTTATTCAGTTTATATGGCATGCTATGATGTGTCTTGTTACGTCCCTCTGAGGACCTGGTTGTCTTGCCAGGTGTGTGCTATTGTCTTTCGCAGGTGCTTTAGTTCTAGACGTGATCTTCGCTACTTCTTCGAGGATGATTGCATTTGGATCGTCTTCGCTTCGCTCGCCACTTATTTCATTTTCCATGTATTTTATTTCCTTATTTTGTTGGTAGTAGATTTGTCTCCGCCCAACATATTGTATCAAGACAAATTTATTCTCATTATATGATCTTTTATTCATTTATTCTGTGTGGATGAGATTAGTTATGGTTCTACTGCATTTTACAGCTTATGTATTTATACGAGGCTTCCATATATTGGAGTATACTTTGTATGAATACAGCTAGCATGTCTACGTTCTTAGTCCTACGTATTTTGGGACTGGAGCGTTACATGTTTTTGTGGTGGCCCATGCAGGTCAAGATAAATTGTTTGGTTACTTTACCGTACCAAGCAAGTCTGCGTATAGGATTAGAAGTCTAGGATCTCATCCACATACTTGACCACTTTTTTCGATCTATCGTTTGACTCATCGACTGCATCTTGCTTGTTTCCTTCCATCTCTATTCTTATCTTCCCTTCGTGCTTGCTAGAGATTGACCCTACTAGTTAGTTGTCCCAAAATACCATTAGTTTAATTCTTTAAGTTGGGTAGAATACCTTATGACCTAGCAACCCCTTTGTCCTTGCGACCTATCTTAGCAAGCCTACTTAGATTCTAGAATTTAGAAAACCTTAACCCATCTAGTCAACCAAGCCTTGGTCAATAAAACCGTAGAATGATAGTATAGGAATAAGCAAGACTTAGATTCTTACGACTCTTAGACTATTCATATTTGTTTTTATTCATCTATTATCGTGCCTATATTTTACTATCTAGACTAATGATGCTAATATAGCCTAGTATTTGCAAGCTATTTCTTTATCGAGCTTGATCAAGGCATATGATATTGAGCAGCCGCTCACTAACATATTGTCTAATCAGAATCGGTGCATGATGGTCTGATCAACCGAGTGCACTTTGGTTCGCTTTTGTCTATTATTCTACGTGGATGGGGACATAGCTAAACTTGTCCTTTAGAGTCCCATCCGTGACTGCCTTGGCAACTCCTTTTAAAAATTTTCGGTCGTCTTTGAATCACGTATTCGTATTCGATATCATCATCTTCGAACTCTATATTGCTTCCGCCTTCACCTATTTTAGGAGGCGAGGGCGTTATTCTAGAACTCCCTCTAACCTTCCCATCGACTATGACTATTCTCACTCGATGTTGTTATATCTTCGTCCTAAACTACTCGTCCTTCTCTCGGCCCGATCAAGACCCTCTAGTCGCTTAATTTAAGTGAATCTTTTTCATTCTCTTAATCGTGACCCTCAATTATTACCCATGACCATACCGTATTGTTTTTCTACGACCTAGATCGCGATTTCTTACGACATGATTTTGTGAAAACATTATCATCGTTGGATCCCCATTGATACCCCCTTGTGTCCTCTTACCCCCCTACTAATTCTTAATTTCGATGACGAAATTCTTTTAAGTTGGATAGGATGTAAAACCCCTAAATTTCTACTATTTTTTATTTATTTATTTATTTATTTGTATGGATTTAAAATTTTTGTACTGTATGTCACGTAGTCGTATTGTACGTCGTATGCAAAATTTTCGTTTGCTCGACGAGTACGAATATGTGCGAGCGTACATATTTTATAAAAACATTTTCTTTTCTATTTTAATATACACTTTCAAAATTATATAATTATTATTTTTGCTATAAAAAGGCTTTTGTTTCTAAAAAGTTATTAGTCATAAATAATATTTTGTATACTAGAAAAGCCTAATTATGTAAAGGATATTTGTTGCATACAAATATTTCGTTATTTATTTATTGGTCTATTTTAAATAAAAGTATAATTTTCGAAATTTATTAATAGTAATATTTTATTGTTCAAAAAGATATTTAAAAATATTTATTATTTTTGAAATTATTATTATTGGTATTTTGAAAAATATTTTTTTGAGAGTTATTATGGCCCTTTAAATCTTGATTTGAATATATGTATTTATTTAAATAGTAAATAATTGAAATTTGAATTATTGTTTTGATTTTTAAACTACTAGAATTTAATTCGATTTAAATTCGATTTAATTGGATTTGGATTCGGATTTGATTTAATTGGTTTTAAATTAAATAGATTGCATTATCTAATTTGGGGTTTTAAATTTTCCTAATCCTATCCAAATTGGGAATTCCCACATCCTATAAATAGGCAGGTACTCCTCCAACTTGTTCATTATTCTTCCACAAAATTTCCACCATCCACAAGTGCAGTGCCTCGTGTCCGTGCTCGTGTCTGTGTCCAACCATTCTTATTCCATATTACATTTACATTATCTTCTTCCTCGTGTCGGACACACCCCGACATCATCAAATCCCTAATCCTAGCCTAGCCTAGCCTAGTCTACGCTGCTTCTTTCTCCCGTCAACGTTTGCCGTACCCGACCTTGGACCCCAACCTTCAACCCCAGTCTTCCACCACCGTTACCAACACCATCACCTACGCCCTAGCTAACTGCAGCCTACCAACACCATCCCCGGCGAAGCCGTCCATCACCCCTGTCATCCGCCGCACTCCCTGCGACCCTTCAACCCAACATCAGACCCAGCACCACCACGTCGTCACCCCCACCACGACCAGCACCCTGACCCGTCCCGGCCAGCACCTCACAACCGACGCCGGAACACCAAAACCATCACCGTCACCACAACCGTCGTCATTGACACCACCACAGACCCGCCACAACCGACCAACGCCTTGGCCACCCCGGCCGGCGACTTCCCAACACCACCAACACTAGAAACCAAAAGAAAAGAAAACCAAAACGAAACCCTTACCTCTGCCGGCGATCAACCGCCGCAGCATCGCCGTGCCCGTCCGCCAAACCCACGTAGCCGCGACCGCTCGCCTCCGCGAGCAGCCTCCGCCGCCAAAACTGGCCGGAGCTCCGTCGACACCTGAACTCCACCGAACGCCCAGCCCGCGGTCGCCTAAGAGCATGGCCGGACCCCCTTTTTCTCGCCGTCGGCCGTGCGTCCCCGTACCCAAGCGCGCCGCCCAAGCTCCACACACCCCTCGCCGTCGCTCGCCAACTCTCACTCACCCAAACCACCGCCGCGCCAGCGCCTCCGCTCGCCGGCCCTACCCTCTCTTCCGTCCGCTCGCCGCCATCCTCCCTCTCCTCGTCTTCCGCCGCCGACGAAACCCCCAAAACCCACCTCCGGCGCCGCCCTAGCTGTGGCTCGACGACCCGAGCCACCGTCCCCCTCTGAAAAACCCTACCGCCGTCCGCCCCCTGCTTCCTCTCCTCCGCCGCCTACAACCCTCTCTCCTTCCGTTCCTCACTCTCTCGTGCTCTCTCTATATCCTTCTCTTCCCTTCGGTTCTTTTGTTTTTTTTCTTTTCTTCATCTCTCTCTTTCTAGAAACGAGAGAGAACAGTAATTAATGTTTTGTTGAATTTATTTATTATTTTTATTTCTTTTTATTTACTTATTATGGTTAAAAATAATTAATGGTATTAGTATTATTAATTACTTATTTTACTGTTACTTACTATTATTAAAAGTTTATCATTATTTTATTATTCTTATTATTATTATTATTTATACCCTATGAAGTATACATATGTATATATGTTGTTATAATAATTATGTTACTAATATTAATTGATATTCTTAGAAACTATTTGTTATTTTACTATAAGAAATAAAATATTTATATTTTCCAAAAATTGTATTATAACAAAATATTGTAATAGGCTTGGCCAATATTTATTTTCAAATTACGTCTCAAAACCCTAAAATAATATTGGTACACTATTTTTATGGTATTTTGAATATAGGACTCTTGACATACAAATATTATTTTTTTGTATTTCCTAAGTTATAGTATTAGCCATAAAATGATTTTTCTATATTTTAAATACTTATTTAAATTATTTTTAACTAGTAAATAAAAGTTTTCCAAGTATTTATATATTTACTTTTGAAATAAGAAATGCTTTTCCAAAATTATATATATTATTTATCGAATTATTTTAATTATCCTTCTGTCTGAGACCAATTCCATCCTTCTTATTCCCTCACAAATACTGCACAACCCCATGTCCACCCTAACTAATTTGACCATCCCGGACCCATTGGAACTGTCCGTGTCACCATCCGAGGTCTCCTTGTACAGTTGTTGCACCAAAGTTGCAGATCGTGCCACCTTGATCATCGCAGCACACCAGGCGTCCTACCAGGCAAGACACCTTGCCATTAGCTGTTTAATTATTTTAGCTCATATTTCATGCATTGTTTATTTTCTTTATGCAAAATAAACTGTGATACATGGCATAACTGTTCATTTATATTTTCTGCTGTGTATTATTTTTTTACAAATTAAACCTAGATTTAAGGGACCACCTTGTGTGTCGCATTCATTGGCCTTGACACGTTGTAAACACGAAGTTGTGTGTCGCATGTAGAACACGGAAGTGCGTGATTGGCTGGCCACCAGTACGTACAAGCCGTGTGATAGGAATAACCGCTAATAGAGGTTGCATGCTAGTTTGACTTAGCGGTTATAGTGGTTTGTGTTGTGGATACAACACAGTAGGCATTGGGTGGGGAGGACAATTCCTTAGCGTATGGGCTTCGATGCACTTCCCTTGTGACCCGGACTCTCCGCTGGAGATACGGGGTTGATAACCCATGCTCTTCCTGCTTAGGCCTCTAGTGTCCAAGAGGGGACTATGTCGATCCTATTCAGCCAGGGTCCATGCGTAGAAAGGATTATTCTTAACTACATTTCACTTAGAATGGTAGGCTACCCTATCCGTTAGGTACGAGTACTTTTGGTTTGGGTACTTGTATCTGACCGTGGCTTGGAACAATAACTTGTCGCGGATTAGTTAGTCACATCTTGTCCTTGTTTGGTTGTAGTGTGACTTACTACTTCGATGAGAAGGTATTGAACCCTGTTGGGGTCTGGATACCATATTGGATTCATAGCATGGAAAGATACGTCGCCGTAAATTAGTTTACCATCTCCTGTCCTTGTTTGGTTGTGGGGATGGTACGCTCGTTCAGTAGGTGCGTATTGGACCATGTTATAAATTCGATTGACTTATTTATTTGAGCAATATTTATTCAGTTTATATGACAAGCTATGATGTGTCTTGTTACGTCCCTCTGAGGACCTGGTTGTCTTGCCAGGTGTGTGCTATTGTCTTTCGCAGGTGCTTTAGTTCTAGACGTGATCTTCGCTACTTCTTCGAGGATGATTGCATTTGGATCGTCTTCGCTTCGCTCGCCACTCATTTCATTTTCCATGTATTTTATTTCCTTATTTTGTTGGTAGTGGATTTGTCTCCGCCCAACATATTGTATCAAGATAAATTTATTCTCATTATATAATCTTTTATTCATTTATTCTGTGTGGATGAGATTAGTTATGGTTCTACTGTATTTTACGGCTTATGTATTTATACGAGGCTTCCATATAATGGAGTATACTTCGTATGAATACAGCTGGCATGTCTACGTTCCTAGTCCTACGTATTTTGGGACTGGGGCATTACACTTCAGGATCTCAACCTGAACTCTCTGTGTCTCCAACACATCCCGAAGAAGTTTGGATATCTGAGCTCCGTCAGGAAACAAACATGACGAGGGTATGGTATGGGGTACCGCTCCTAGAGGCAGAGGAGGAGGCGGGAAAGGACTCTTGGTCTCAGATGAGACTGCAGCTCTCTCCTGAATAACAGGTGGTGGAGAGAAACTCACTGGTGAGGATGTTATCACTTCCTCGATGGCGGGAGGTGCCACTACCCTTGGGTCAGCCTGAGGGGTCACTACCTCCTAAGCAATAGGACGTGGAAGCACACTATCAGTAGCTGCAGCTGCTGTCAGACGACAGGCTCGGGTCATGGGTGCCATACTGGAAAGGATAAAAACACAACAATCATTAAGGCTGTATGGCAGTCTACTATCCTATTTAAAAACCGGTAATTATCAAAAATAAAATAAGTTAACTACTAATCATCTATAAAGAGGTACTATTTTAAGAAAACCAGAACCACCAGTTTAAGGAACGAAAGTCAATAGCATTGAATCCAATCATAATATAATATATATAGAAGGAGAGAGTGTTAGAGAGGGAAAAGATAGCATTATGTAAGGGTCATGTGGTTTGTGTGTGTGAAAAATACATAAAAGTGTGTAGGAGGATTTGGGTCTCAACTATAGCTATCAAGTTACACTATTCATGGCATATTGGTTAAGTAATCTACAAGGCACAAGCTATTTACTCATAACATGTATGACTAACCGTATATATAAGTATATCTATATAGCTACATGAACATAACATAGAGATGAAGGGTTAGGTTTTCATGGTAGTTGTGAACATTAATGTAGAGTGTCAAGTGTACATGGGTTAAAACTTGAAATAAAGGGTTCAATCATTCAGTTTTAGTTCAACATTACATATTAATCCGAAATTGAACTACACATTTGAAAGCAATGAAAGAAAAAAAATGTTAACATGTATTCAGTTTTCAAAATTTAGGAGAAATTCGAACATCAAAACCAACTCAATGTTTACCACAACCATAACCTAACATGTAAGAGTATGAACCTAACATTATATACCTGCACACAACCATGTATACGGCTCAAAACATTACAATTTAAAAATGCAATTAGAACTAAACACTTAGAATCCAAGGTTAAGGGTTTACTATGTACACAGTCTCAGATTTGACAATTCAACACAAAACTAAACCAATTTCTTTAAGAAATGAAACCCTGTATATAACAGACATTTGTAGTGATGTAAGCAAAACTAATAACTTGAAATTTAAATTTAAATTACGAATTTAATCTGGGGAAACAGAGAACTAGTCATTGATACTGTCCTATATTAGAATTATTCGGATTTTGAGAACTTAACATCAATCATATTAACATGCATTTAGATAGGTTGGTAAACAAGTGTAGCATGCATACGTGTCAGGCAAGCATCTATGTCCACTATATATATTTTTTAAGGTAATACAAGAAATAATGGCAAGAGAAAATATTGATAAAATCTGTTCTGCTTATCTGTTTAAAAGAGGGAACCATTTTGAAACCAGAGTTACAATATCAAATCTAAGTCAAGTTCTAGCAAAATCACCGATTCATTTATTAGGAAGAATTTATAGCAAGAAGTTACACAAGGTTATAGTAACAGCTAGGCTACTCCTACTCATACTCCTACTCCTAAGTTATTTGATGATGGGGTACAATTTATACAACGGAATGGTACGATAGAGATGATATGTTTAAAAACCTTCTTAAGATACAATCTGATAATCATATGCGTCTGTCCAAAATCATGTCACTCAGAGTCCTCGCCATGCCAGTAAGCAAGGCTGCGAATAACGATAGATTCCATAACTAGGATATGCACCTCTACAATCATGTCGTCTGGAAATCTCACTATGCCGACTAGTATAGCTGCGAGAATTTCCAAATCTCATAACCAACATACGTACATCCGAAGCCAGGTCTCCATGTTTTCGCCACGCCAGCTAATATGGCTGCGATAAACTACAGGTTCCATAATCAAGTAGACGTTTTACCATTCCTGTATTCCCGTCAATATATGTTATCAGAAAATATCGTAACTCATGCCTTAAAATTTATCTCGATAGAAAAATCAAAATCAACAACGATCCAACAAAATCAAATTCCATAATCAAGGAGTGAGAGCGAACAAAACAAGGAAAAGGATTTCAAATTGAAGTTTAAATAAGATTCTCAAGGGTCGTCCCAGGAATCTTTCAAGGAATCCTAACTGTGATTGAGTACCCTCAAAAAAAATCCTAATCCTACTGCAGGATGTAGTGATACTCTAGTTCGAATACCACTACATAAACTCGACCAGTATGGGCCACCACTATAAACGTGTCACGACCCATACCCTAGAGTAAGGGCACGAGACGTGGGTTCGTCCAGCCTACGCCGCAGTGTCGATGGTAGAACGCTGTCCTAGGTCACAACATCTAACAGATAAGGGTAAATAAATACTTATACTCCCCGAATGGGGGTGACATAACAGAATATATCTCAATCACATTTAAGGTAGAACATGAAAGGAAAGAT
Organism: Iris pallida; assembly: GCA_029216955.1. Taxonomy (NCBI): domain Eukaryota; kingdom Viridiplantae; phylum Streptophyta; class Magnoliopsida; order Asparagales; family Iridaceae; genus Iris; species Iris pallida. Next base: position 61,519 of record JANAVB010040176.1, on the reverse strand, counting down.
AGATAAATATCCAGAAATGAAACACAGAGATACGATCCAGAATTCTAAGTGTCTAAATAAGTACATATCCAAATAACATCTCAAAAACTCAATACAGAATCCAGAAAGATAAAGACATCCTAATCTAGGGAAGTATCATCAACTGCTAGTAGGTCCAAGTCACTAGTGATGTCTAATGCTGCACCAAGAGGGGTAGACACCAGAGCCTCATCATTCACTGTAAAATTTTTAACAGGTCCAGTCAAGACGGGAACGAGCACATATCTCTCAACAGTTCATAACAGGTTAGGAGTATAAATCATGCAATAGAATAAAATACAGGAAGTGCTGAAAAGGAAGTACGAGTAAACATGAGATATTTTTAACTGAAAGTAAATACATGATAAGTAGAGACTGTAAGTGGCTAAGTGATTTAGAGTACAATATGGTTATGTAAACGGCTTAGGGGCACATGAATACAACAAAGAGGCACATTTATACAGCTACTAGGGATAATAATCACATAACCAATTCTCCTCACCCTGCCCCAATCAATACACAAGGATCCATTCAAGTTATGTTATAAGCACATGAATACAGCTAAAGATACGTGACTCATGTAATGAGTAGTACATGAGGCACATGAAAGCACATGAGAACATGTGAAAACATGAACTAGTACGAGTACAAGGAGTACCTGATGCACATGATAAAGTACATGAACATAAAATATCTGATGCACCCATAGAGGGATAACATCTCAGGAAGGGATCCATATAGTACTAATCCATGAAAATACTTGTCAGCATAATATAAAGTAATCTAGAGCAAGAATATAGTCCAGATAAGTATGAAAAGATCAGAGAATGTACTCGCCTGCTAACTGAATGTCCAAGATGAAAGTACTGTCCGAGGAGTGGTGTCTGGCTCTTATTAGAACAGCACAAGTCACAACAAGTCCAAAATAGTAATAAGATGCACTACGATGCATACTACATGAATCTAGGTCAATCTAGACCAAAGTCAACTCTTGGTCAACTCTGGTCAACCCTAGAAGTCAAACTAGGTCAACCAAGTCAAACCTAAGTCAAACTAGTCTATACTAGGCTAACAAGGCTATTCTAAGTCTAACAAGACCACACAAGTCTAATCTCAGCTTACCAGTCAAGCAGATACAACCATAGGCCATAGGCTAAGAGACTAGGCCATAGGCTAAGGCTAAACCATGCCTAAGCCAACCATAAATCATATCACATGTCAATTTTATAAGCCTAAATATGAAACACACATTAACACATTATACAATCTAGTATAGGAGCACATATACCATATAGGCTAACTATATGTATACTACACCTACATGAATATCTAATATATATTTTTCGGCACACACATTATATATATAAGATACTTATACATATATACTTCAATATATATATATATATATATATATATATATATATATATATATATATATATATATATATACATGATGTATGGAAAAAAGGGGCACATGAATATGTGTCCAAGTGTATGTGTGTGTGTGTGTGTGTGTGTGTATCATGGGAATGAGAGTGTTCAAGTGTGTGATAGAGTGATGGGTGTGAGGGTGTGTAAGGAATATTCATGAGAGCATGTGTGTGTGTGTGTGTCCATAGACATGTGAGCGTAAGAGGGCTATACATAGGTGTGTGTATAGGCATGTGAGTGTGAGAAGGCTATACATAGGTGTGTGTATAGGGTGTAGGACAGTGAGGTTGTGTTAGGGATGAGTGAAACAATGAGCACATGACAATGTGAATACAAATCAGTGAAGTATATTGTATAATAGTGTCTATAGAAAAACAGGGAATACATGTGTGGGAATTTCCTGAATCAGTGAAAGAAAAAAAAATGAATCAATTCTCAGTTTTAAGGATTCCTGTGACAGTTCATTTATAAACCATTCAACATTCAAAACTGAGTTGATATTCAATATAGGAACAGACCCTGAACTCAGGTTCTACCCATTTAATCAGTGAATCAAAAACTTCATAATAGTGAAATCAAGTATGACATAAGAGTGAAATCAACCCAATCTCTTACTGGAATCTCAGTAACATTCAATATTGGAAAAACCTTAAACATTGAACTCAGGAATTACACTTGCATTATAATCTCATATATTCGAACAGTGTAATCATGTTAATCAGTAGCTACACACATCCATAGACAACCTAGATTCCAACTAATTTAGCATTTAATCATCAGGAAATGGGTTCAAATAACTGACATCATGTATCAGTCACACATTCAATCCCAATCCCAATATCAAAATCCAATTCTAAGTGCAAAACCCAAATCCAATACGTAAAATCGAACTAACAGTGGCTATTACATGTGTATATGTATCTAACATGAAAATCTAACTAATCATCCAAGTACAGTTAAAACAGAATTTAAAGGTTCAAAAATGAAGAACAGTACATAGTATCAGTCAATACTCCAACTCAGGGTTCGAATCCCATTCCAGATCATAAACCCAAATCCAACTTGTAAAAATTAACTAACATGAGTTATTAAACATGTCCTGGAATCAAAATGACAATTTAATCATAATTTAAACAATCAAAAGTGGAATAAATCACAGGATTAACAGAACTGTACACAGTGTAAAATAGTGTCTCGTGCACGTGTTCATTGGGCTCGTGCACGTGACACGACACGACACAGACCCTGTGCTCATGTTCTAGTATCGAGTGTGTCTAGGTCTAGGATCCTGACACCCTAATTTGGGTCCACGACACGTGTGTCAGTGACACGACACACGTATCAGTCGCCAAAATTGTATGAACCCAATTCAGCACATCACCAATGCACACACGAATGCGTGTCCGACATGACACGAGGAATCGTAAAACTTGGGGAGCCTCGTGTCAGTGTCAGCCCCGACCTGTGTGTCAAAATTCCTCTGTCCTAGTGGCGTGTCTAGTGAGTTGTTGCCCCCGAAATGCAGGGCATGCACAGTGCCTGTGCACGCACGCGCGACAGCATGTTCGCGTATCCGTACAGACTCGACACGATACGACACAAAAATGGCACAAGGACTCAAGAAATATGTAAGCGACACCTAAACCTATTTTTCTGTTAAAATACTTTCCTAAAAGTCACACGAAATGCCCATTGGGGCATTTCATCAAACACATACAATATGACACTGATACATGTCCAAATAGGACACGAATTGGACACGAAATCTAGGGTTTCCTATTCTTACAGTTAAGTTAGGCCTAGGGCTCCCTAGATATGCAATAAAATTAGGATTCTATGGTGTGGAATGAAAGTTACCTATGTGTGTCAAAATCCTCAAAAAGCTCCACAAAGAGGTGTTCCTCTTGATAGCCAACTTCTCCAATTTGCTCCAAAGCTGAGATCAATTGGTTTGGGTGAAAAAGGAATTAAAATGGATTTTCTATGATTTATTGAAGATGGGAGCTTACCTCTTTTTAAAACTTGCCAAAAATTCTAATGGAGGCTAGCCCTAACTTTGAGGAGTATTAAATAGAGGGGGGATCAATAGTGGCTGGCCAAAACTATTAGGGTTAGGGTTTGGCTACATGGTGTGGGCCTATGGGCTTTAAGGCTCAAGTTATTATCATGACTTATGAAGTCACAAGCCATTCTAGCCTAATCAATTCCTAATCTCTCCAAACAAGTTCCAATGAGTTAAACCTCACTAACTTAGGTCAAGCTAAGGTTACTTAACCTAACCAAGTGGTTATGACCTAGGTCAGTCTCTAGGTTAGTCTCCTAGTCAACACTTGTCAAAGTCAACTATAGCACCAAAATAAATATACTAAAAATCACTAAAAATTCTAATAAATATAATTAATACTAACTATCACTAACCATGGTTAGCTAAGACTAGCTGTAACTAATCTAGGTTAGGTCCAAACCAAGTTAGACTAATCATAAAACACGTCCATCAATTAAATAATATTAAAATCACACCGTTTTTAATAATACATTAAATTCCAAATAATATATATTAAATTCAATTAAATTCAAATGACAAAAGTACCTTCGAACTGGAAATGATAAATGAAACACCCTAATCTCATGGCTAGGCTCTAGGTTAGGCTGTCTCTAGTGTTGCACTATCAAAACACCAAAATCATAAGTCATGATTTAAAATAGTTTTAAAATGATTTTAAAAAATTTCAAAAATCATATCATGAGTTAAATATAACTATTAAAAGATTAAAATCACAAAATTTTAAAATTACCCTCATTTGGAAAATTGGGTGTTACACTTCCACCTATAGAGCGCCTCATAGGAGGCCATCTGTGTGAACACCCTGAATTTCGGGTTGATTTTTTTATTTTATTTTCTGATTGATTGGTTTCGATAAATAATATATTCTGTTGTTTTTCCTTAAGTGTTCTTTTTTGTGTCTTTGATATTTGGAGTGTCAGGGATGTTCAACTCTGGAAATCTTCTTCACGAGTTTTGGAGTGGACAGGATTACCTTCATGACGGTATATAGTATCCCACTCAGACTTATTTCCTTGTGCTCTTTTTGCTTCGCAAAACTTCGAGTCGATTTAGACCATTTGATTATTAATTAATTTTCCCACTCTTTTCCTTGATCATTTTTAGCACGTTACCGTGACTTTTAATTTGGGAGCGCAAGACCCGTCAGTTTCTTGAAACCAACTTCTCATGCATGATCTACTCGAGACGCTCGTCACCCATGACCTTCGTGTCCCACTCAGATACGCTATTTTGTGCTCCATTTGCTTCGTACAACTTTTCCGACACGTGACCCGATTTTATTTCATCCCACGGTGTCACATTTATCTTCCAACTTGATTTGCGGGTACCCAGTCGACCAAAACTTGTCATCCCCAATTATGGACATGGCCCACATTTAGCCTACTTCCCGTCCGACACTTGTTTCCCATTTATTAGAATCCCCATGTGCTACTTATTTACCTATGATCATCGACACTTATTTTTAATTCATTTATTTCGTAATGTCCGGTTTTGACCCAATCCGGCTCCACCGAGTCCAGCCCAGCTCCATGTTACTCTCCATCATAACACCCTCATATTTTTTTGTCCAAAAATATCAAGTACTCTTCTACCTATTTTTCTATATTTAATAGAAATTTCTGTTGATTTAAATCCCTATTGGAATGACCTATTCTAGCTATATTTGATCATAGCCATTGATTTCCCCTAATTAAATCTCATCCATTCAATCCCTTCATGCAAACTCCCCAACACCCCTTGGCCAAGTGGCCGGCCCTAACTACCAAGCTTATTTTTTTCATCTCTCTCTCTCCTTCCTCTCAATAATTACTCACATTACATCTCTTTCTCTTTCTTACTTGTATTTTCTCTCCACACAAAAACTAACACACACAGCAACTACTTCAATAGCCCGACACTCTTCCCCTCCTTCTGGCCGAGCATGGCGGCCACCCCCTAGGCCGTCGGCCGACCACTCCACCGCAACCACCCTCCTCCTTCCCTCCTCCTTCCCTCCTCCATCTCCTCCTCCACTTCTTCACAACCCGACCACCACTACTTCGTCACCATTCCGACCATCATCCCCTCTACCACCTTAGCAGCCACCACCCCCACGTTCGCCGTAGCCAGGCTGGCCGTCCCTGCTGCCGCCTCCGGCCAGGCTAGGCTGCACGAGCCCCCGGCCAGCAGCAGCAGCTGCACCGCAGCACAGGCATGCACGTGCGCGTGCGGGCGGGCTGCCGTCGTGCGCCGTCGTGCCGCCGCACGACCGCCGTAGCCCTCCTGGCCCTGCGCCCCACTCCGGCAAGCAGCCCTCTGACGACCACAGACCTCCGGGATGCGCCGTCGAGACGATTCGTGCGTTTCGCATGAAGTTCCGTCGTGACGCGCTCGGGATTGATTCAGAATTTACGTTCTGTCGCAGCGACTTCGCGTGCGTTTTCCTGGGAATCCGACAGTTAGATCGGTAATTTCTTTGCTCCGTCAAAATCTTGGTATATCTACCTTCACTCCTGTCAATTTTCATCCGTTGATTTTATCGTTTGATGCCTCAAAACCGGCCACCAAGTTGACTGTTTAAATTGTATTAATTTTGGACAGTTTTGCGGAGTCAACTCCGTCAGCTTGTACCTCCTCCATCGTAGCTCTGTTTGGCGTGCTACCAGTTCCTGTGCAAATCTGGTATAACCCTCTTGCTACCCCTCCAGTTTCGTTTCATTGTGAGCTTGTTTGATTGGTTGAATTCGACGCCAAAGTTGGCTGTCCGAATTCGTAATTTCCAACTTGTAAAATTCTATTTTTGAAACCGGGACTCCAGATTTCATTTCTGACACCACCATTAGACTCATGGCGTCGTTCTGGCATATTTTCATATAAAATTTGTTAGATTTGGAGGACGTCGGCCCTGGCACATTTTTTGGTGCAAAGTGGGTCCCACAGTCCGGGTCAACGGGACTTTTTGACGCCGGCTCATCGGAATCCAATTCCGGATATATCGTTGAGCTCGTATTGTCATTCTGAACTCGTTGACATATAATTTGCTAGATTTTGGTGGATATTTGATCTGGCACATATTTTGGTGCAAGTCGGATACCAATATCCGGGTCAACAGGTCATTTTGAGATCGGGTCAACGGAATCCAATTCTGGAGATACCGTTGGATTCGTATCGTCATTCTAGTTCCGTTGACATATAATTTGTTATATTTTATAGACTTATTTTCTTGCACGTTTTTCGGTGCAAAACGGCTCTGACACGGACACCGTTTTGATCTGAAATTACCTTTTTACCCTTGTGTCCAAATTGGACCGATGGGTAGGCTATCCTAGCTAATTTGACCATTCTGGACACGTTGGCGATGTTTATTTCATCGTCCGACAATGTTTATTGATAATTTCTCTGAGTTTAACCTTTTTATAATTAATTCTTATAATGTTCGTATTTCGGGATTAGTACAACGAAACTGAGCTCAGTCAATTCCAGTAATCTCACATCGCTGAAATTGACAAGATGGACACGTGAATCACTATAATAAGATTATCAACTTTACCGTTGATCTTCTTATCTCGATTTGCGTGTCGTAAGTTTTGACGTACAAATAACGAAGTGCACTTTATATCTTTAATAATTAGACTAGAATTGACCCTGTTTGACCAGAGTTGACCAGTTGACCCAAAGTCAACTGTAAGTCAACACTTGACCTAGTTTGAATAGATTATTGGTCGGAGTCGACCTAGAGTTGTTTTGACTTAGAAGAACCTAGGATAATATAGATTGCTTGTAGAGATTCATTTATTACAACTTGAACACCTTGTAACCTGTGTTGCTTTAAATAGGACTCTGTGGCTTCAGTTGGACCCCCTATACTTATCAGCTGTTCAGGTTATCAGGCGAGTACATTCTCTGATCATTTTATATTCTGCTTAGAATTATCTCCTGCATTAAATTACTTTACTTGTACTGTTACGTTGGTCACACAGATTGGTACTATATGGATCCCTTCTTGAGATGTTATCCTTAGGGAGCATCGGGTACTTCATGTTCTGTGCGTTCACTTACACGGCGTATCACTATGCTTCATTGGTTCATTGATCACTTGTGACATGTACTCTCATGATTACAGAGTCTTTCTTGAATCCTTATCCCATTTATTGGGTTTCCTAGAATCCTTATGTATCACCCTTCGGGGGCCTTTGTATGGAATCATAACATAACCTGGTTGGATCCTTGTGTATTGATTGGGGGTACAGGGGAGTAGAAGTGGACATGTAAATAATACACCAGTAGTGTAGCATCAGAATCATTCCATAGTGTAGCATCAGAATCATCACATGCCATTTACATGTCTATGTTGTACTCTGACTCTCTAGCCACATGTTAGTTCTCTATTTATAGTAGATATTTATATTACAGCTCTCTCTCTGTTTATATACAATATTTCTTTCAGTACCTGTATCTTACTTTACTGCATGATTATATTTTCTAACCTGATATAAACTGTTGAGATGTAATGTGCTCGCTCCTGTCCTGACTGGACCTGTTGATAAATTTTATAGATAGCATGGAGGTTGCCTGCTAGCCTAGAGGAGACACAGTAGAGGTTGTATAGGTAGCTAGGGTTTTGCTCAGTTTACTTTCAGTTGTCTTGAGTTGAATTTATGGATTTCTGTATTTGAGTTTTGAGATGTATTTCTGGGTTGTGTATCTTAGACACTTAGACTTCTATCTGCTGTATTTCTTTTGGATTTCATATTTTATCTATCTTCCATTATGCTCTACCCTAAATGTGATTGAGTTTACATTCTGCTATGTCACCCCCATTCGGGGAGTATAAACTGCTTAGCCTTATACTGTTAGATGCATGAGACCTAGGACAGCGTTCTACCGCCGACACTGCGGCGTAGGCTGGGCGTTGTTACGTCCTCGTGCCCTTACTCTAGGGTGCGGGTCGTGACAATCTGGATGCTTGATTGATAACTATTGTTGTACGCAAACTCCGCAAGCGGCAAATGTGTGTCCCATCTAGTCTTCAAATTTATCGCACACATATGCAACATGTCTTCCAGGATTTGATTTACTCTCTCTATCTGGCCGTCGGTTTGTAGGTGGTATGTGGTGCTAAAATTCAACTTGGTGTCCAGCACCGCTTGCAGGCTGGTCTAGAAATGCGACAAAAATTGTCCATCTCTGTCCGAGATGATCGTGTCCGATACTCCATGAAGTCGAGTAATCTCATTGATGTAAATCTGAGCCAACCGATCAACGCTACAGGATACTTTGATAGCGATGAAATGAGCGGACTTGGTCAATTGATCAACAATGACCCAAATCGTATCATTTTTCAGAACGTCTTCGAAAAGTCCACGATAAAATCCATAAAGATATTGTCCCACTTCCATTTTGGTATGACTTAAGTCTTTAAAGTACATTTGGGACCCCTTAAGTCTGCATTGATCTACCGTAAAAATCATGCCAGTTCTGCTGGCAAAGAATGTATTGAATTTATAATAAAATTTTTACATTTCGGATTCCTTAAACTTTTTGCTCAAGGTCAAATGATGACGCCTTCAAACCAATCAATCGGGCATTCAGCTTCACGCTGTATATGTAGCTAATACGTACATGAACTACCTACTCCCATGTGACACAACACAAGCTTCCAAAAGCAGATCTAGCAAGATGCACTCAGAAATATTAGATGAATAATATTCAATACATAACAATTGTTACTTGTCCCATGAAAAATTTAAACATTTGGAGTATATAGTAAACCCAGGGCCAACTCATGTTGTAGGCAAAAGAAGCAGTAGCCTAGGGCCCCACCTTTTTAGAGGTCCCAAAAATATCGAATGATAGTATATTATATATGTAATTATGTATTTTTTAAGTAAAGTTCAATTGAAAAAGAAAATAGTTGCTTGCCTATTTGTAAAATTTTTAAACTTAGCTAAATATATCAAAATTTGAACGAAAAAAAATCAATAACCGTTATCACTTCTTCGTCTCCTCCCTCGAAAAAAGATTTGATTAATTTATCTTCATCTACTATATAATAAAAGAAAATATATATGTGCAACTGTTTCTTATTCAAATTTTAAAAATTATTAATGAAAAAAGTTTTTAAATCCGCCTATGTAACTTTTATAACGTTACATTGCCAGTTCCAAGTCTGAATCAGATGAGGGTTTGTAAATCAATATCATCAAATTATATAATTTAATCATGTTTGAATTTTCAAGAAAAAGTTTCATCTTTGAACTTTTGTGTAGGGCCTCCAAATGGCTTGGGACGGCCTGAATCAACGGACTTGTATATTATTGTCTTTTCTTTGCTTCATTTTTGCTTTTATTTTGAGTTGGTGCTTAGGAAGATATATAGTAGTGTAATGTCCATAAAGATTAGGGTAACTGTTGCTTAAATATTAGAAACTTTGTCCTATAGTGAACACGAAGACGACCTTTTAACTGCTTTACCTCGAATATTTTTAAATAATTCAGTTACTAAAAAAATCAAAATTATTTTACAAGCCTTAACACCAATGTTATATTGTTCTCTCCTTCCTCGGCTATGAATCATAACCCGCCAACAGTATCTTTCTTCTACTTCATCATCCCTAACCCTCAAACACACTATCGCCACATTCTCTCTCCTCTCGAAATCCTAACACAATACCACTGTCTTGTAACGCTCTAAATGCTAACACCCAACATTATCTCAACTCCTCTCCCTTTCTGCAAGCCAAAGCTTTGTTGAACTGGCTCCCTCGTCGCGGTGGTCAGGTTACACACCATTCTCCATTACCTCTAGAGGTGGACACAAGTAAGGTAGAAAGTCCAAAATATAACCATTATTTTGTTGTAGTTAATTATATCTATTATAATTAGTTATAACTGTTAGTCTCGGGGCTTGATCAAAGATGGTAGACTCAATGTCGAGATCAGAGGTTCAACAAAAGTTCAACTTCTGGTAATTCTCGAGATCCAAGAGGAACACTATAATATGAATCTGATTACAAAAGCTACAATAATCAGAAAGTAAATCTCACGTTCTTCCTCGCAATCGCAGTTACTGACGGACAGAACTGAGTTCAGAAAATAAATCTCACGTTCTTCCTTACAATCGCAGTTGCAGACGGACAGAACTGAGTTACAACTCAGATGAAGGAGAAGAAAGAAGAAAGAAGAAGAGAAAAGGTTCTTGTTGGGGTGATTAAGATCACCGTTACTCAAAGAAAGATTCGCTCCACCGCGATCTGCTTCTAGGAACCAGCAGGGTCACGAGGAACTTCTGGAACGCTCGTAAGTCAAAATTTGAGACTTGAACGGGCTTCCTGGACTTTACGGACTCTCTTAACTCTCTTCTTGGTGCATCTTCCAAAGAAGGCCAGGGGATCTATTTATAGAGTGGAGTGAGACATCACCTCTTCTCCTATCTGATGTGGGACTAAAATACCAATACTCAAAAATAGAGTTTGATATTTTAGATCATCCTACAATCAGCATAGAAGTGTGTCAGTCCACGTCTACCCTCCGAACACTCCCGTACATGCACGAGACATCATGGAGTCCGTGTCCGAGTCCGAGTCCGCACAACAAAAATCAACTTGCATCTTTGTTGGAATTAATCCTTTTTTTCTTCTAGGAAAATACTCCCATATGGCACAAAATTGTGCTCCACTACACCTCATGTGCACACCTCAACACAAGCAATGTATTATATTGAGATACTCACCATAGGTGTAGCCGATATGGGACTATCTTTCCTAGTCTAAAGGCAAAAATACCAACAATCTCTCATATATCTCAATATATGGGTTGAGCGTTTCCTACAGTGACTGTCCATCATGCATTAGAAGAGATGTCGCTACGACTTGAATATCTTCTCGCATAGGTTAAATAACAGCATGATACAAGAATGGACTAAGCCTTGAATTCTATACCATAACTGCAATCCTTTCTACTCACATAATGACATCAACTGTGCTTCTGGCTGCACATTAAAGGCCTTGTGCCAGCCTGGTTTCAATGTATAATTTTGGGCGTCTATAAGTTTACCCTCAAGAGACGGCCTGATATCTCTGTCCATACACTATAGGTGAGTTCTTCATAAAGAGTCATGGCATGAAGCATTGCGCTTCTTTGCGGTGCTACGCCGCTATGACATGGCTTAAAGCCGAGGCTTTACCCCAACTGGGTACCTCATCGTAGTGTCATACTACTGTAGTATGAGATTACAGGCCTCTTTGTAGTACCAAACTACCCAGCTTGAAGCCTTGCGCTTCCGTGCGGTGTTACGCCGCTATGACATGGCTCGCAAAGCCGAGGCTTTACCCTACCTGCTACCTCTTTGTGGTGTCATGCCACTGTAACATGAGGACATCGCCCTCTTTGTATTGTTGTTTACCTCTCTTTATTACGATTATCATACAACATTAGGCTATCTGTCTATTTGCGGTACAACTCCGCTGTGACTTGGCTTGCAAAGTAGAGGTATTACCCCTACCTGGGAACCTCATGGTGAAGTCACCTCACTGTAGCATGGAGTCACTCATTGTAGTGCTGTACTACCATGCTTCCTGTAAAGCACTCCAGGCATTCACTCTTCCTGAGAACTCATTAAGGCATTTAAGCCAACCTTCCCACAGGATCCGTTTTTCGCAGAAAACAACAGTAGACAATAGTAGTTGTTGGTCCGTAACCTCTCCATGCCACAGAGGACAAGTACCTACCGTTCCTGATATTCTTCTGGTTAATAGTCCTCCCTTGAACCAAAAGCTAGATGCCTAGTAGATTTCTCTTTAAACTAATAGCGTAAAATTTTATCATAGGAATATAATAACACAATATCAGAATACCTTCAAGCCCATTTTAAAAGCTGTGTCATCGACCAGCTGGCACTTGAGGCCCTTGGTGAACGGATCCGCCAGGTTCTCCTGACTCCGAACATCAATTACTACAATAACACCCCTCTTGATGAGATCGTGTACTACCATGTGCTTCAACCACACAGTCCGCTTCTTCCCATTGAAGAGGTCATTTGATGCCACCGTCGCAGTCGCCTGGTTGTCGCAGTATATTGGTATCCTCGGTATTTGTGCCCCAACAACTAGAAGATCATACATGAGCTCCCGAAGCCATTATGCTTCCTCCGCTGCGGTATCAAGTGTAAAGAACTCAGATTCCATGGATGATAGCGAGAGCATAGTCTGTTTCTTCGATTTTCACGATATAGCAGCTCCATCTATTGTAAAAATGTATCCACCAGTGGACCTCTCGCTCTCCACTTTCGAGCACCAACTGGCATCACTGAAGCCTTCCACTACCGGTGGATCTCCGATGTAGTGCAGTACATATGTCTGAGTCTTCTTGAGATATCTCATCACCCGTTTCACAGCTTTCCAGTGCTCAATGTCTGGGTTGCTCGTGAAATGACTCAGCATTCCCACAACGAAAGCTATGTCAGGCCTTGTGGCAGTAGTAGCATACATCAAACTCCCGATTACGCTTACATACTCCAACTGCCTGATGCTTTTCTCTGAATTAGGCTTCAGCTTCAGATCACACTTGTACGGCGTATCGATCCCTAGAAGATCCTGATACCCGTAATGAGTGATCTTCTTCTCAACCTAATGAGACTTTGACAGCGCTAGTCCAGTGTCTGTCCGGATGATCTTGAGTTCCAAGATAACATCAGCATCCTCCAAGTCCTTCATACTGAACTTCGTCGAGAGGAACTTCTTTGTCTCCATGACACAGCTTATATTCGTACCTAGGATTAGCATATCGTCCACGTATAGACAAACAATGACTCCTCTTCCGTCAGCAAACTTCGTATAGACACACTTGTTTGTTTCGCTGACCCTGTAGCCATTTGACCTTATGACTTTGTCAAACTTCTCATGCCACATTTTGGGAGCTTGCTTTAAATCGTACAGAGATTTCACCAACTTGCAGACTTTGTCTTCAAGACCTTTGACGACAAACCCTTTTGGCTGTTGCATGTAGATCTCTTCGGTCAGCTCACCATTCAGGAATGTCGTTTTCACATCCATTTGATGTATCACCATTATGTATCACTGCGAAAGCAATCAATATTCTGATGGTGGTCATCCGGGCTACTGGAGCATACGTGTCAAAGTAGTGGATCCCCTGTTTCTGAGAAAACCCCTTTGCCACTAGCCTGGCCTTGAACTTGTCAATGGTTCCATCAGCTTTCATCTTCTTCTTGAAGATCTACTTGCATCCGATAGGTTTTGCCCTTCAGGTAAATCAACCAACACCCAAGTGTTATTGGAGGTGATTGATTCAATTTTATTGTCTATCGCCTCCTTCCAGAAAATAGCATCTTTGGTCTTCATCGCCTCATCATAGGTAAGCAGATCTGCTTCCACATGATAGGTGATGAAGTCATCTCCGAAGTTCTTCGGCCTCCTCGCTCGCTTCGACGACGGCTCAGCGAGTTCTGGTTCAATCGTTGTCTCCTCAGCAACAACTTCATCTTGGACAACTGGCTCATTGAAGATCTCAGTCTCCTTTGCACCTTCATCATTCTCCGGAATGTCCGTTAGAATAATGTTCTTGTGCCTTCCAAACTTGACTTCAAATATTCAGTATCGCGAGATTCGATGCTATGATTTGACTCAATATCAAGAAATCTCTGAGCATCACTCTTCTCGGCATACCCCAAGAAAATCGTCTTCGTAGTCCTTGTCCCCAACTTTTGAATCTTCAGATCTTGAGGCTTCACATAAGCCAGACGCCCCCACACTCGAATGACATTCAAGTTAGGTCTGACTTTGAACCAGAGTTCATGAGGAGTTACGTCCGAAGTTTCACACGGCACTCTATTTAGAATAAAAGTGGCCGTCAATACAGCTTCTTCCTAGTAGCATTTAGGAGGACCCGCAGTTAGCAGCATTGAGTTCATCATTTCTGTCAACGTTATGTTCTTCCTCTCCGCTACTCCGTTAGATTGAGGAGAATATGGAGCAGTAGTCTCGTTTATGATTCCATGTTCTTTGCAGATATGAATTCATGAGACCGATACTCTCCGCCTCGATCACTCCTTAGCCTCTTGAGTTGTTGTCCAGTTTGTCGTTCAGCCTCGACCCTGAACTCCTTAAACTTCTTGAACGCTTCGTCTTTAGACTTGAGTAAGTAAACGAACGCGTACTTTGAGAAGTCATTGATGAAGGTTATGAAATACTTCATCCCAACTTTTGTAGAGAATTGCTTGAAGTCACAGATATCGGAGTGCACCAACTCCAGAAGATCTGTACTTCGATTGACCCGATGAAAGGGTTTCCTTGTGATCTTTGTCTGAGCACATACTTCACACTTCTCTATCTTACCCCCACATTTGGAGATAAGTCCTAGACTGGACATTTTGTTAATTCTTTTACAGTGAACATGTCCTAGCCTATTATGCCACAACTCAAGAGAATAATCAGAATGAGTGATCGCATTGATTACATTTGACTGGTTTACAAGCTGAATTTTGAATATCCCTTCGGTTTGAAAAGCTTTTTCGAAGTATGTTCCCTTCTTGGACATCACCATCTGCCCGGCATTGATGTCCATCCTCAAGCCTGCGTTGCTAAACAGGCTTCCAGAGATCAAGTTCTTTGTAATCACCAGAACGTGCTTCACACCTTGAAGCGTCAGAGTGTTCCCGGATGTGAGTTTCAGCTCCACAGTTCCGATCCCCAGAACTTCAGCTTGGGCTTGGTTCGTCATGATAACTTTCTCAGAAGTTGGCTGGTATGTGACGAACCATTCCTTGCTAGAACAGACATGGAAGGTCGCGCCAGTATCTATCCACCAGTCAGAGTCAGCCACCACAGTTGTGACCTGAGCAATCATAGCAACAATGTTAGAAACCATGGAAACCTTGCTAGACTTACCTTGCTCAGCTTGTTTGGGCTTGGATTTGCATTCACTCTTATAGTGGCCCTTCTTGCCACAGTTGAAGCAAGTCACGTAGGACTTGGACTTCTGTTGCTTGAATGAAGGACCCTTTACTTTCGGATTAGTGGAGTCCTTCTTCTTGTGATGAGAAGCCACCTACTTCCCCTTGAACTTTCTCGTCTGCACCAAGTTGGCCTTAGCCAGTTGGTTGGACAGAGAGTCCATATTCTGTTGAGATCGCATTTCGTCCTCAACGTGGATCTCTTGTAGGAGATCTTCCAAGCTAATGTCCAGCTTCTTCCAATGCATTCTAGCATAGAACTTGCTCCAACCAGTAGAAAGTTTCGAGACTATCCCTCCAACGACAAACTTGTCGACGAGGGACATCTTCTCGTCATCTAACTTCTAGCATAACTTCAGGAATTCCTTCACTTAAGGTAGCATCGCCATCTCGTCTTCGAAGAGCCACTTGTGGTACTTCTTGACGATGAAGATTTTGGATCTGTTCTCATCATCTTCATATAGCTTACCCAAAGAATCCCAGATCTTTTTGGCCTTCACCTTCTTGGAACATGACTCTGCCAGAAAGTCTTCTATAGAATTGAGAATCAGCAGTTTACAAATATTGTTTTCTCTCTTTCATTTGCTCTGCTTGACGAGTGCAACAGCAATAGCATCGGCAGTTCCTTCTTCTGGAATCGTCGGTTTATCCTCAATCAACACATGGTCTACGTCCACGAGTTGAAAATTAAGGGTGACCTTCCTCTTCCAGATTTGGAAATATTCTTCGTCGAATTTCTCCAACTTGTTAAAGCTGGTATCGATGAGAGAAGCGCGAGAGTTCTCCATCTACAAGGATCTTACTTTGAGATTGTTAGTCTCGGGGCTTGACCAAAGATGGTAGACTCAATGTCGAGATCAGAGGTTTAACAAATGTTCACCTTCTGATAATTCTCGAGATCCAAGAGGAACAGTATAATATGAATCTGATTACAAAAGCTACAATAATCAGAAAGTAAATCTCACGTTCTTTCTCTCAATCGTAGTTGCTGACGGACAGAAATAAGTTCAGAAAATTAATCTCACGTTCTTCCTTGCAATCGCAGTTGCAGACGGACAG